>JAWQUT010000040.1:3070411-3092428 GCA_033807755.1 Ellobium chinense
AAATGCCTTACAAAATAAGCCATGATCTGACCTAGAGCCAAACCCACAAACCACAGACTTTACAGTCTTAAGACTGTGAAAATGATTCAAAAGTTGACTGGCCTCAATAAAAAAAAATTTTAAAGACAACAGTATATCTTAGAGCTTGTCCCCTTTTTAAGAAATTCATTAATAGCTTCCTTTTATATGTCTTTCATTTTCCATCCATTATTTAATGTCCTCCCTCCCCTTCCCCTCACAAAAATGTTCATCCAAAACACAGCTGTTCTGCCATAAGCAACTGGAGACAAAAAACATCTGAGTCACAAGTTCCTCCTTACCATGCCATCCCCGGAGGGACCCACCAGCCCCATAGCCAGCCTTCCAACTCCTGAGGACACAGTTGAACTGATAGTGTCTCCACCCAGATTCAGACCAGACAGCGGTTTCTTCTGGGCCATCAATTGAGTGATCAGAGACTGGAGGTGGCTAAGAGCTGTGGACACAAGTGTTCAACATTAGGAAGCGGCCAAAGGCCAACAATGAAATCAAAGACTTTCATCAATTTACTTATATCACATTAGCTGATTAAATACAAATAAGTTTCATATCCACCATCTATGACGTAACTCGTCAGCGCTGTGGAAGACTTTGACCTCTTCTTAATCCTTTTTCAGCCCTTTCTTTATATGGTGTTGACCTCATTTTCTCACTTTTTCTGAGCAAAATACTCAAGTTAAAAGAGACATTCTACACCACCTGAAACCTACTCTTGTAAAGTTTGTCTCGGACGTGTTTATCCTCTATACTGATCATATGTGGTGAGTAATACATAAAGCAAAAAAGCAAAAAAAGTTATTCATTAGTGGGTATGCAGCAAAACCGACAGATTGGGCACAGGTTCAGCTGTGTCACATTGTGCACCTACATAACAGGAATTGGAATGCAATGAGTTAAAGAAGCACAGACATGAACCTTTGTCCGACACCACGATTGTGGCCATGGAGAACAAAAGAGAAAAACTCACCGTGACGTCTGGCATCCTCATCTACAATCTCCCTGGATTCAGAGCGCCGAGGCTGAGACAGGTCAAGCAAACTTCGGGCAATCTCTGTGTCAATGTTGTGGGGGCTGACTGCTGAGAACAAACAACATAATATGAACACATCAAGAGAACCACAGGATACAATCAATTCCATTTAATGACAAAGACAGAATACCACACTTAAAATGACCTGTGATTATCTAGGGACTTAAAATAGAACAGACAATGTTTTTGAGTCTCCAAAATGTTGCTGAATGAGCAGAAGTTACAAATGAGTGGAGTGTGAGTAAAAGCAGCGTCTAGTGTATGTGATAAGAGTTCCTGAGTCCCCTTGTCTTAGAGAATGGGATTAAATCTGTACATGAGAAGAGCAAAGCCCACACCTAGAGTGTCTTTCATCCATAGCTGCCAAGTTTCAAAAATCCAAATAAGGAACACCCTGTCGCGGCGGATAGTATCCCCAACTTTACAATTATTTTTTTTTAGGCGGGGGGAGGGGGGTTCCACCACATAGCTGCCAAGTTTAAAAAAAGGTTATAGATAGAACCGGAGATGAGCAGTGGAAACATCCAGTTCACATATGAGAATTCACAATTACCGAACTTTACCGTCGATTGCTGAAAAGACACATCGGATGTTGAAATATTGCGTTGCCGACAAGCCACGGCATACGCGTTTAGAACGGGTTTTCGAAATATGGACTCACTGGGCTGATATCGGATTTATGGATTATGGACCAAAATACGGAACACTTCCGTACAGTACGGGACACTTGGCAGCTATGCTCATCCATCTGTCACTATAAGGGATGCCTACTCTAACCCACAAAGCCAAAGAACAAGAAAAAAAAAAAACTCTTTACCCTGATTATCCATGGATGACTGGGAAAATGTGGATGACTCTGAGAATTCTCTGTTTCTGTGAAGGAAACCATAATCCATGTTAGGTCATGAAAAATTGCTCCCAAATAAGAAAAGAGCCATGGAAGACTGATACCCATCATCTCCGTAAACACCTGACCAACTGCCAAAAAAAGAAACAGCCTGAAGAAATCTTCTGCCTCTGAAACTGAAAGACCTGGCTGACCTAAAATGCAGCAATCAACCAAATTATATGAAAATCGGAAAATCAAAAGAGACACATTTGGCTCCTTTTCTCTTTAACAGTTAGACAGAACTGTCCTGCATTGATCCTGAGAATCTGTTTCTTCTATGTCTTGCAGCCAGCAATAAGCAGAAAAGTCTTTACAACTTTCATAAACTTAAAATGATGACTGGCGGTTCCACAAACCTTTACACAAAAGAATCAGTTTTTAATTAAAACCATGAAAACTCCATCACAAACATCATCGAATTGTTGGGTGCTCAACTTTTGCAGTTTGAAATCAAACACCATCACTAAAACCTGCAGCCAAGCAAAGTTATACCAGATTCATAAATATGTGGACTATGATCGTATTGGTCAACACAGCCGTTAGCAGAACAAAACAGAACATGATCCGTGACACAGCTCCATTCTCTTCAGTTTTCTTTATTCTGTGCAAAACAAATCCTAAGGTAAAAGGACAAAAACTGAACGCTTCTCAAGAGCAAATAGCAAATATTTTAAATTAAAAGAAAACAAAAAAAAAGACCAAGAATACCTAGATTTTGATCCCATCTGACCCAAGAATGGCCTTGACTTCTGACCCTGACTGAATGAAAACACTGGTGATGGTTCATCAATGGAGGATTGTCTGTAAATAAACATAAGTCAAAATATCATTACTGTGCATGCTGATTTGGGCAATACGATCTTGCAGTTTCAAGACACACTTTCTTGTGGGTCAGAAAGGTTTTGGTCAAATTATATAACATTGAATTTTTAAGATCTCAGACAACCAATCAGAATGCAGCATTAGCCAAACTGAAGCTATCACAGGATATTTTTCCACTTCAGGTCTGTCCATTGAGGACAGGGTCAGTTCAAGACTGAGGACAGGGTCAGTTCAAGACTGGACAGGGTCAGTTCAAGACTGAGCAGTCTAGATGCACTGGAGGAACTGATGGAAGTTCCTAGACTATAATGCAGAGATTGTGTGGGAGTGTATCTCCTCATTTCAAGCTGATGGGAGAACTGGTTAGCTCTTGTAACCTCATAGGGCCAGAAAATGAGGAGGGGAAAACAGAAAATGAGGAGGGGAAAACAGAAAATGGGAAGGGGGAAACAGAAAATGGGGAGGGGGGAACAGAAAATGGGGAGGGGGAAACAGAAAATGGGGAGGGGGAAACAGAAAATGGGGAAGGGGAAACAAAAAATGGGGAGGGGGAAACAGTTGAAGGCATTTCTCTGTGTAGACCTTGTTGTCTATAGAAACTTAGACACATTTAAGTAAAAATATTTACAAAAAATCCTTGAATGATGTAGCATCTCTGTGCACCCACCAGTTTCTTTCACTAACCTTTTAAGTACACGTGGAGAGCTGGAACCTGACCGCTCCTGATCAAAGGATTGCTCATCTGTGTCCTCTCTGGACAAACTTTCCTCCTCTTCACCTTCCTCTTCCTCATCACCTTCTTCTTCCTCTCCTTCCTCATCATCTTCTTCTTCATCACCAGAGGCCGTCTGTGCGTCCATAGAGTCATGAATGCGAGCTTCCCTGGATATACGGCACTGCTCCTCCAGAGCTGCTGGATCAATCTGAGAGTCATCGACAGCGGTCGGCACCGGTATGATCCCCAGCTCCAGACATTTCTTCTGGTGAGACTGGCAAGGACATGGTACAACAAACTTTATTTTCCACAAACACGTGAATTTACAAACCAACTTCTGTGGCTATGTGAGAATCTTGGCCCAACAACACAACTTCTCACCACCACAGTCACAAGCTTCATCATTAAAAATACACTGGAACTTGGATATTTAGTACTCACATCACAAGAATCCTTTGTCATTAAGTATAGCTTTCACTTGCATGAACTCATTATGAACTCATTCTGTATCACAGTACTCAAGTGGACTTAGATCATGAGCACACTTCACAAACTTTCACTTTGCCATACACCAAACCAAGACTGTACAGTACTGATTATCAAAGCTCCATTGTACACATGGATTACGTGTGAATTATCACTTTCAATTATTTCATGATCAGAATCATTTTTGAGTGACAAGGAAGAAAAAAGCCTCTAAAAATCTGCAAAATAAACATTTTGATTTTACACTGAACTTTTGATTGTGATAAGCTTCTGTCTGTCCCTTTTGTCTTTTTTTTTTTTTTTAGCACATATGAAGATTCCATTTCTAACTTGACTGTTTAGTGTAAGTACGGCTGAATCTGTCACAATCAACTTAGAAGTATTTACACAATTCCAGCAACAGTTCATGTTGAACTCAACAACTCACCTTTGATTTCATATGTTTGGTCAGGTTGCCTTTGGTTTTAAAAGAGAATCGACAATATCGGCAGTGGTACGGCCTCAGGTCAGTGTGGGTTCTCAGATGTTTCTTCAACATGCTGGGTTTCTTACACCGGATGCCACAGATCTCACAGATGTACTTGCCCCAGCCCCGGCCCCGGATGTACTCATACTTTTCATTGCTCTTGAAGCCTCCCTTGGTCAGCCGCAGTTTGTGCCGCTTCCCTTCCTTGCTCAGCTCCGACTTCAAATTGGCCTTGCTATCCTCACTCTGAAATGTGCCAACAAGTGAAAGATTAAAAGCAGACCTCTCTCTCACTTACATCCATCAGTAATTTACAAGCATTAAAGAGCTACAATCTAAATAATACAATAATAAAATAGCTTCCCAATGTGCAGCTATTTGAGACATCAAACCTATTTTCAAAATTCTGATAATGCTACCTACTTTCTATTACATATGTTCTTGGTCTGTCATTTATGACCAAACTTCATTTAGGTACTTTCATTTCCATCATATAACCAGGAAACTGTCGTTCACACACTGTGTTGTTTATATACTCTGCACCTACGAGGCTGCTCTCAATGGATGGCAAACAGCCATGCATCCACAAAACAGGCAAAAAAACCATCATGTGAGCAACAATTGCCTGATCAGATGATGGAACTGAATATAACTACGTAACTGATTTTCCCATTCAAAAACTGAGCAAGCTGCAATACCTTTTCCATCCATGAGCAAGGGTGGGAAAGTTCTTAAAGCAAGAAATTCCCCAAGGGCAGATGAGTAAATTCAATCCCAGTTTCCTTCATATATGCACCTATCGTGCTCCTAACCCCCTTTCATCCTCCCCACCTCAACCCCACCTTCCCCTAAAATCACAAAAGGAAAAAAGTACTATACAGCAATAGCACAGACCTTAAGAGTGCCAGCCATCTCCCTCTTGATGCCAGCCATCTTCTTGCGATGGTATGTCCAGTATGAACTGTGGGTCTGGTTGCCCCCATTGGGTGGGCTCATAGAGCACTGGGCAAACACTGGATTGGACACATTCCTGAGGGACAGATCAAACAGCACAATATGAACTCACTATTTCTTCAACATGTCAATAACAGAGTTGAAATTATCCCATCAACCTTTTTCCTAGTCCTCCCAGATGTGTTAGTCGTGGTCAGCTTTCCTTGACCAGAGAGCTGTAAATCCACATCCAGCCTAAAGCTTCTGATTCTTGCTGAGCTTGGGTTCAGCTCACCCTGTTGAAACACTGGCTCCCAACTCTGGCAGTTCATTTATCATTCCCATACAGTTCAAAAGCCAGAATAATTTAATCACATGTGGAGAAAAATCTTCCTTATTAATGGGGCTGTTTTCTGAAAAAAATTTACCCACGAAGCATACAATAATTTTACTCCTGCACAATTGTTTTTGTTCAACTTCCAATCACTGTATCATTACTGTGCTATATAAATGACTTGTGTCAGTTTGACCCTTCTGAAAAAATACGATTCAACTTACAATCACCGTATCATTGCTGTGCTAAGAAAATGACTTGTGTCAGTTTCACTCTCAGAGAATAGAATGGGCAAAGCAAAAAAGTTCAGTGTGTATCTTTGCAACTGCAATTTTGACAAGAAAATACTGTACACATTTTAATTTTTGTTAACCAGTCAACATCGGCCCTGATATCATAAACACCATGCTACTCTTATGGAAAGACGGTGTAAGTTTGACATACTCTGAATTCATGACAAAAATAATTCCAGTGATCTACAACAAAACAATTTTTGAGAAATTCATAAGACAGACACAAAGAGGACCTTCATCATTAGTTAGAGACTGTAGAACTACTAGAACAACAGCCTACACAATATGAGTTTTACTCTAGCACTTCTCAGGCAGCACTGAATGGTTCAGTTGCAAGCATTTCTCATGTCTCATAACAAATGTTTCTGACAAAACTGAACTTTTCCAGACAATAATTTTTGCTAAAATTTGTTGACAGCTTGACCAAACGGTTGTGCCAGGAGATGAGTATTCATGACAAAAATGCATCCAAGCTGACATAAATATGAACACAGAGATGAGCCATGTTAGTGTTGGATACTCAAATGACCACAGCTAATGATATCGGTTCAACGTCACTCATTTCTACCTGATAATGAGAAAGAGACTAAACCAGTCACCGGCAATGCTCACCTGGATTTGTAAAGAGCCAACAGCATACGTGAGGTCAGCCCAATAGGATTGGGATTGTGTGTGGCCAGGCGCCAGTTGGAGTACATGGAGATTTTCTTACTCCCCCTGACAGCCACATACATGGGCTGGGGACGCTGGATGCAGCAGAAGGTCACATGGGTGGTGGTGTAGAGGGTTGGACAACAGTGGCCATACATCGGCGTGTTCAAGGTCCCCGTTGGAGTCAAAGATGACAGGTGCTGTTCGAATGACGTGATTGCCGCGGATGTCATCGCTGATGGAGGAGCTTGAGATGACGAGGTGATGCTGATTCCCAGGGCTGCAGCAGCAGATCTGATTGGTGATAGAAGCTGGAGTGCGTGGCTGGATGTCAGAACTACGTGATGCTGCTGCTGCTGTTGCGGCTGATTTTCTTCACCAGATGTGGGTGGTGTTGAGGAGGTTTCAAAACTTCCTTTGCTTCCACTGGACATGAATCTTGCCTTCAGCTGCTTGGCAGTGCTGCTGTGAAGGCCCTTATCATACTGTAAAGGGCTGACTAGCACAGTGTCCTTGACCTCTAACCCCAAGTCCTCACTCTTAGTGGCTGCTTGGGACACTGCAGAGGTCAAAGTTGACTGAGGCTGCTGCTGCTTCAAGGACTCGTCCTTTGTCAGGTCAATGGAGTCGTGAATGTGAGGATACTGTGGAGCCAACTTCAGCTTGGTGGGGTCGGCACTGCCTGGAGTTCCTGTGCTGGGAGTTTCTGTGGATGATGATGAGGAGGATGAATGGAATAACAAGGCACGTCCAAGCAGAGCCGGTGATGGATTGCCTTGAGCCAAGGCCATCGCAGTCATCGAGTCCAGAGTGACTGGGGAGGAGGAATGCCATAGCCGGGAGAGAATCTGGAAATGCCGGTGAAGAGAAAGGGATCGTTTCAGCAGCCAGTTCTTGGCCTCCCTTTGCAACATTGTTGTACCTCCAACAGCAGGCAGCTGAATTTTGGACCCTGCTAAGGTCAAGGGTGACAGGTGAACTTGTGACCCCGTCACTCTGTTGGCATGGTTCCACTCTGTGAGCAGTGGCCCACTCTCCAGACGAGTGACATTCATGAAAGACATGGCATAATTGATGGGTATTGTCACATTATTGAAGTTGTCCCCGGAGAGGTCAATCATGAGTTCATTGCTATCCAGGCTTGCGATGGAAGCTGATTTTGGGAAAAAGAATGGAGTTTCTTGAGACATGCTCCTCAAACTCAGTCCTGAATCAAAGGATTCTGCACTTTCCACCTTGGACTGGGGACTCCAAGACTTTTTGGTCAGCGAATCCTCCGATCCTGCCAGCTGACTTGCCTTTGGTGTTGAAAGTATCTTTGAAATAAGTCTTGAGTTTCCATGAGGATGTTTTTCCTCTATACTTAAAGGGGAAGGCTTGGGCAGCTTAGATTTCTTCAACTTCTTGGCTGCTGGTTCCGAGAAGGCTCTCAGTACAGGAGGATGAGTTCTGGCTGATTCTGGGCTGAGGTGTGTTTCTGACTCAGACCTCATGTAAACATCAGGCAATTTTTCTGCCTCTTTGACCCGTCCCATTACAGCCGAGGTGATCACAGCATTGGGCAGACTGCCAAGTTTCTGAGAGGAGACAACTGGTTTGGTGAGGGATGCCAGCAAGACAGAGTTGGAGGCTGTCACATTGGCTTTGGTTCCAGCTGGGTATACCAACAAGGGACCTTGAGCTCCTGCTAAACTTGTAGCTTCAGGTAAGGTGGTCTTGAGGATGAAACCTCCCTGAGCAACAGAGGGAGAGTTTACAAGCATGGCTTTGGCCCTCTCCAGCCCTTTATCTTGACTCTTCTCCACACTCAAGGATTGCTTCTGCAAGAGTTTGTCTTTCAACTTTCTCCGTGTGCCGCTGAGGTCAGTAGGTGTGTCTGGCGTTGCTGGGGTTCCAGGTGTGCTGCCTCCCGAGAAGGCCAAGGAAAAGGGTGTGGCTTGTGATATCCCCAGTTGAGGAGGCTGCGTTTGACTGAGTGATTTAGGATCTGCTAGTGGGCTGGCTATCGACAAGGTTCCACCTACTTTGGAGTTGGCTTCAACACTGTGGAATGTTACCGCAGGAATGTATGGTATTACACGTGGTGACATTTGAGAGAATTGAGCACTGCTGGCTGACTGTGCTGAGGCAATGTTCAATGTCAATCCAGGACCTGAGGCCAGTTTGCCTGGCCCTGATACTAAAGTGGCCGAGTCTACACTCTGAGCTCTCAATGTCTTGCTAGCAAGTGGGTTTGTAGGGGTTACAGGTGTCACTGGGGTCCTAGGGGTGCTGGGGTTGATGCCCGAGACAGGAAAGCCGATCATGAAACCTCCAGCTTTGGGGGTGCTAGGAGTCAGAGAGCCAATGGGTGTCCCTGGTGCCAGACCACTGATGGGGGTGCCTGGAGTGAGAACAGAGCTGGTTCCAGCAATATTCAGCCCTGGTAATGACACAGCCGGACTGAGTCCAATGAGAGGCAAGGCTGAGGTGACCGGGGTCTTGGTAGCAGCTGTCAGGATATTGGTTTTGCTGGAAGCTCCCACTGCTATGCCCGAGCTCAGCTGTCTCATGACCTTGCTGCCTGATATCACTGGTACCATGGGCTGACCAATCATATTGCTGGTGGTGATGCTAATGTTCACAGTGCTCCCTGTGGTAGTCAGCAGTTGGCTGGCTATTGCTGAGACTGCTGCTGCTGCTGATACTGATGATGATACTGTTGGTGTTGCAGAGATGTCTGTGGCAACTGGTGGTGCTTGGGTTGTGAGTGTAGCTGATCTAGGCAACAGGAGTTTGTGATATGGTCCTTGAACCAGCACAACTTGGCCTTGTGATGACATGACTTGAGACTGAAGGAGAGGATCTTTCAGAGAAGTCCCATCCAAGTTGACAGAACCAGTGCTTGCCTGACGTGTCCCGGCTAAGATGGTTTGGGATGGTAGGGAGGCACCTCTAGCTTTGGCTAAAACAAGATTCAAGTCTTTTGGTCTGTTCTTGGAGCCTTTAGGTCTCCCTTTTTTTCTTGGCAGTGTTGGATTGCTGCTGTTATCCATGATCAGTTGATGCTGCTGCTGTTGTTGCTTGGCATCCAAAGATGATGCTGATGTGACAGAAGTCAGAGACAGTACAGAGCTTGGTGGCACTGTTGCTGTCAATGCTGCCGCCGACGTTGATATAGATGATGATGTTGATGATGATATAAGTTGCTCTCGAAGCTTTGGCAAATCCTTAATGACAGACTGCTGTCCCGGCTGGAGATCAGTAGTAGACAAAGACTTGAAAAGAGCCGGGTTGGCTTTCTTCAGGTGGTGAGGATCACTAATGATGTACAGTTCTGCAGCTGTGTGTGACGTAGGTTGTCGGTTCTCACTATCTTGGCCAGCAGCCACCTCCATTGCAGACAAACTCCTGCGGAGTCCCTTGCTCCTGGTACACTGTTGTGATCTATGTTGGTTTAGCTCTGTCAGCTCACTAAAGGATTCACCACATTCATCACACATCAGGGGGGAGTTCATCACATATGCTCCAGCTGCTGCAGCCAAACCATCTGCCAATCCCTGGCTCTTGAAATGTTCTGTGGTCAGAATTGTGAGTTTCTCACTGTCTACCCTGCTTAGGACACCAGCCAGAGGTTCCCTCTTCCAGTCCAGGCCAGAAGGAGCCTCTGACTGAGTGACAGACAATCTCTGTTGCAGCTCAGTCATGAAGGGAAACTGCTTGCTCTGTGTCGTGGCTGATGTGGATGATAATGACGTGACTGTGGCTTGTCTACTCATAGATTTCTTTTGATCATGCAGACTACCAGAAGTCCCAATCTTTAGCTTCCCAGCAACACTTGTATCCTGTACAGTTGAGTCAAGTGACCCGGTTGGGGTAAGGGATGACCCTAACATTTTGCTGGCAGAAGTCACTCCAGAAAATGATCTAGAAGCCAGTAGGGGTGATCCTGCTTTTGTTCGGGCTGGGAACTGAACCCCTGGCTGTCCAATCATTGGACTGAGCTGACGTGGGGCTTGCAGCATAGAGCTGATGATACTTGGAGTGTCTGTGGAGCTCTTCTGGGAGGTGACAGACACTGACACAGCTGCTGTCTGACTTCCTGGCTGTATGTGGGCCACAGACTGGTCATTGGCATTCTTGGACAATTGAATTTGAATCTGGATCTCATGAGGCCCAGGGCCTTGAACGATTTTGGTGGGGAGAGAGGCAGAAATGGACTGTGACACAGCAGTGCTCTGAGGGATGGATTTCAAGGAGACATTTCCTGCTCCACTATTCTGATTCTCCTGAATGGTCACTCGCCCACCAGACGGGGACACAGAACTGAGACTGGATGAAGAGATGGAAAACGATTTTGAGGCCTCTGAGACCAGGGAGAGTCTGGGTTTGTCTTCTTGTACAGAGTTGAATCTCAAGACACCAGCTGTGCTTGGAGACTGAGGTTTCCTCCCTGGGGACTCGACTTCTTCTGATGATCTCAGTCTGAGGCTTGAGTCTCCTGAACTCACCTGCCTGGACAAAGTGGAGACAGGCACACAGATCAGCTGGGCCTTGCTAATGGCCTGGAGCTGTGCTGTGGTCAGTGAGGGTACCTGGACATTGCCTAGTGCCTCTACTTGGGCTGGGCTCAATGAGGCATATGGAACATTTGACAGCTGCCCTTGAACGGCTACATTTTTCTGTGCTGTGCTGGCTGGAAAGGTGACAGCTACATTGTTCCCACCTCCACTCTCTTCCTGCTGGTGTTGCTGTAGCTGCAGGGATGATGACACAGCATATTTTCCTTGCTGAAGCTGTTGCAGCTGCTGTAGCTGCTGTTGGTGCTGAGAATCCTGTTGCACCACCACAATATCTCCCTGACCAGAGGTCATCACAGCCTGCATTACACCTGGCACTTGAAGGCTACTAGAATTAACTATCTGTCCAGATGTGACTATGAATGTTTGAGGGGCAACATTCTTGGCATTTGGTTCTGATGTCTCTGTCTTGAATGGTTTTAGAGCTGAAGTTGACATTGATCTTTTCACCAGATCAGGTCTGAACATGGCCCCGTCGGTATCACCCACAGATAAAGATGCTGCCAGTTTCTTTTTCCATAGCTTGTCTGAATTGGGTTCCCCGCTGAGAGAATCACTACTGGATTCAGTGCTGGGCCTCAGATCAGATATTTTCATAGTCTGGAAACTGGAATCGCTTATCTGGCGCATATATTTATTTTTGGCCCTAGGCGGCTCTGTCAAGGTATGCTTATCAATAATTTCTGCATTGGTGGAGATGATTTTCTGAATTCTGTCCTTTACCATATCAGAAGTAAATGATGATGAGTGAGATCTGCCCTGGGCTTTCAATGTCTTTTCACTTTCTGAGTCCATGGCATGCTGGTACACCAGGGTTGGTTTATCATAAGCGACAATGGTGGAAAATGCTGCAGTGTTGGAATCTCCCAAGGCAGGGTGTCGGGAAGGGGAGGAGCTGTTTCTAACATCCCCAGTCTCCATGAGCAGTTTAGGCCCACCAACACCAGATTCATCGACAGATGCGGATGACAAGACACTTTCCCGACTGGATTGGCTGAACACTGATCTCAGGCTGCCAACAGAAATGTCACTGCGATGGGACAGAAGTCTTGGCCGCTGCAAGCTGACATCAAGTGAAAGTCGGTCCACAGTCAGGTCACTTGTGTGAGAGCTGAGCTGAGGTCTTTGCCGTGCTTCATCTCTACTAGAATGGCTGTCTGAAACAACAGGTCCTCCTTGAGGCACTAGACGGATCACTGAGGAGCTGGAATTGGACCGCACCAAGCCCGAAGCAGCCAAGCTGGTACCAGACGAAACACTCAGTGTACCTCCATGACTCACCTCTCTCAAAAGCTTTGACTGAGTTGGGTCTCCGAATACAGAAACTGGCAAAGCTGGGGTTGATCCCAGTCTCACTCTGTCGGTCAAATACTCCACTTTGGGTTTCAGAATTTTCACCAACAGTTTGTCATCTTCCAGAAACTGCTGAGTCATGAGAACAGGCAAGGTGTTGGGATATTGCTGGCTGTATTCACTCTTCAATGACTCCAGTTCAGACAAAATTTCACTGGCTTTGCTCACATCGTCCATACTCAGTATATTCCTCCGCACCAGTGTTTCTGCTTCCTCATATTTTGCCAACTCTGACTCTGATGGTTTGTCAAAAGCATTGAAAACTCTGAAAAACCACTGACTCCTTTCACTCTTCCCTTCCTTTTCCTGTTGCTGCTGCTGCTTTTTGTTCTTGTCAATCTTCTGACGAATACCCTCCAAAACACTTTCTTGTCGAACGGCCAGTCCTGATCGACTATGTGCTGCACCATCAGATACTGCACCTTCCGCCTGCTCCACAACTACCTTGGGCTTGTTCTCACCAATCTCTTCATCATTATCACCATATCCGGCACCTTCAACATCTGTATCCGTGCCTTCAGAATCATTCTCCTCATCCTCTGGCTTGGTGTCTTCCTCCTTCATGTCACTACCTGCACCATCCTTGTTCCCTGTGCAGGACAGGCCAGTTCGTGACACGTGGGCATTCGACTTGCAGTGCTTTGACAGGTTGCTCTTAGTTTTGAATGACACACCACATACCACACAAGGGAACGGTCTTTCATTGGTGTGTGCACGAAGGTGTTTCTCCAGCACACTTGGTTTGGCACATGTGCGGTCACAATACTTGCACTTGTACTTTCCTGGCTTCTGGGGATGAATTCTTTTCCTCCCTGGGGTAGAGGTGGGTGTCGTCTTCTCTTTCTGCAATGAGTTCTCCCCCCTTTCTGGCTGTTCCACTATGAGAGTGGAGGAGGCTGGGATCTGAGCACTGAGACCAGGTATGACCTGCTGTGCTGCAGCCTCATTCTCATTCTGGAGGACGAGTTTGATCATTTCCCCACGGCTGCCACTGCTACCTGTATAAGGCACATGTACCTGGTCAGCCATAGACGACCCTGGCACAGAGATGGTGTAGTAGCTCCCGTCAGAGCTGCCATCCCCTTGGATACCAGAGGTGGTGATGATGATTTCTGTTTCCCCTGGGTTCATCAAGTGCACATCATTCAGCACAATGTAGTTATCTCCCCCTGTTGAACTGGGGCTGACCATGTTTGGCTGGACTGGGACTACGGGGACGTCTTCCCGCATGTTCTGAAGCTCTGAGTCTGTGACCTGCATGAAGACATGTCATGTATTATCAACGCTGTTGGAATCCACCAGTTTAAGTAGCGTTTGTACTTACAGTCTGACCTAATGAACTAACACTGGGTGGAGGTGGAGAGGGGGGGAAATTCTGTTCATCTTTTTTCTCTTCAATTTCAGTTTTGGAGGTTTTTTGCCCCATCCAGTCTCTAATGCATTTAAATGAGTCAGCAATTTTTTAAAGCACATAAGATTCGAAATTATTGGATTCTACAGTAATTCAGGGTTCAGGATTCTCCTTGATACTCCAGGGTCATTCAAACTGTGCAGAGTGTGCAAAACTTCATGATAAAATGAATATCACCTTGCTCTCAGACTGAACAAAGGAATGTTCTGAAGTCAGTATCTTGCAAAAACTGAATGCATTATGCAAGAGGCATCATAATTTTGTCCTTACTAAAGTCCAAGGCAAAATAAAAACCTGTCATACTCCCAAAACCCCCAAAATATCCCCTACATATTATGTAGATTATTTATGCTTATATAGGCCATGAAAAAAATGTAAGATCTAAGGATTCAGTGCCCATCAAATCTCTTGATGCCATGTGTGAAAGATCATTTAGTGGTGCAAAGCCTTGAACCTAAATTCCCTGCCACAACTGACTAGCAATTCCACCAGTCTTGAACTATCAGCAGGAAACACACTGTGGGTAATGTAGTGGTTGTCCAAGTGAGTTTCACCTCCTCCTCTGTTTGAAATGTTTGCCATTCATGTGTGGCTGTCTGAGTGAGTTTCACCTCCACCTCTGTTTGAAATGTTTGCCATTCATGTGTGGCTGTCTGAGTGAGTTTCACCTCCTTCTCTGTTTGAAATGTTTGCCATTCATGTGTGGCTGTCTGAGTGAGTTTCACCTCCTCCTCTGTTTGAAATGTTTGCCATTCATTTGTGGCTGTCTGAGTGAGTTTCACTTTCTTCTCTGTTTGAAATGTTTGCCATTCATGTGTGGCTAGGCTGTCTGAGTGAGTTTCACTTTCTCCTCTGTTTGAAATGTTTGCCATTTATGTGTGGCTGTCTGAGTGAGTTTCACCTTCTCCTCTGTTTGAAATGTTTGCCATTTATGTGTGGCTGTCTGAGTGAGTTTCACCTTCTTCTCTGTTTGAAATGTTTGCCATTCATGTGTGGCTGTCTGAGTGAGTTTCCCCTTTTTCTCTGTTTGAAATGTTTGCCATTCATGTGTGGCTGTCTGAGTGATTTTCCCCTTTTTCTCTGTTTGAAATGTTTGCCATTCATGTGTGGCTGTCTGAGTGAGTTTCACCTTCTTCTCTGTTTGAAATGTTTACCATTTATGTGTGGCTGTGATTGCATACACACAGACAGCGTGTGTCCTGTGTGTCAGTATATTTCCATCTGTATGTTTATGTGTAGATGTCGTCATTTATGTGTAGATGTAGTCGTATGTGCACAGACAGCTGATGAACATCCTGTTTAGGCTCAGTAGGGATCAGGTATTTTATGAATGTCTTGTTAGCTGATTAAAATGAGGCTTAACTCTATTTTTGGCTAAATCAAGTCCTCGGTATTGCAAGAACATTTACTGTATGAACTTCCACTAGCTGAAAAATTCCAATCAATTCTGATTAAACTGCAACTAAAGAACAATTTTATATCTTATAATTCATCTAAAATGTCTCACAAATACTAAAATTTATTCACACTTATTGATCATATGCTGGTAAATCAGTGTTCTTGTATATCGTAATAATTTTACTCTCAATTCCACAACAAACAATAATTTGATAGCAGATGGTTCCATTTACCTTCATTGAGAACCTGCTCTAACAATTCTAAGGTTTGATTACATAAGCCAGATTTCCACTGACTGTAATACAAATACCCTTACTAGAGTGCAATTTACAAGTCTATATCTCAATTTGTCTTTGCTATTTTATATTTTTTTTTCAAAAATTGCATGGAAAATAATTTTTTTCCTTCAGAAAAGTCTATAAAAATTGAAAGCAGGGAGTGTAGCCATGGTGTGTAGTTTTGCAGTGTATCAATGAGCTAGACAGTGATTTCTCTTATTTGTTTAGGCATGGTGTGCAAAATCGTGCACATTGAGCAAAAGTTTATGAATTGACATAATCCCACATAATGGCAAACGCCTTTTGGGTCAATGCAATAGCATTATAATTTAGTCAATATGTAATTATAATTACAATGAAGAATAGTTCTGATGTGTGTTGTTTGGTTGATTGGTCATTTGGAGTGCCAACAAGATGACTTGAAAAGTGCCAACAAGATGACTTGAAAAGTGCCAACAAGATGACTTGAAAAGTTATTAACCAGCATGACTGAGGGAAAAGTTGGATCTGCCTCAAACAGAACAATACTTGGCAAGACCGGCTGCAAGGCCCCTGTATCCTCTTCCTCAATTTTGTACTTTGGTGGAAGTATGCACAATTTAGGTGCCTGTTTAGTTTAGGAATGTAACTTTTTATTGAAAGTAGATACTGAAAACGAACAAGACAAGTTGATGAATCCGGAATGTATACTTACCCATTTCACAGGATTGGAAATGGATGCAAGGAGCGTGCCATTATTTGCCTCTCTTGTTGCATTTTACAATATTCACTACCAACGGTTTCACACCATCATCACACAGCCCCAGTGTCAACCGGAAAGCAGTGCAGCCAAAATTAATGAAAACGTTACTGTTCAATATTAGGCATATACTGCTCAAATGTGAAGGCCTAAAAACTTCCGATTAGGCAAATGAAGGTGATGTGTGACTGACTATAGAGTACGTGTTTTAGTGTTTACAGAAGACGAGTCACAGACTGATGTGTTGTGACCATCATAGTTCTACTGTAAAATAACAGCCTGATTAATCTCCAATGGAAAGAGCACATTTTATATAGTTTTAAGAAGGATTTTTTTTTCATTTCTTGTGCAGTAGTGCCCAAAACAATACATTTCTCTGATAACTGAGTTAGGAGACTATACAAAATTTGAGGCCTTCAAGCCCAACTGTTTGAGATTTGACTGACACATTGTGAATTGCACTATAACATAAGTGTTCTTAATATAAACCCCCATCCTTAACTCAATATCTCTCTCCCTCCCTCAAAATAAAAGCCAATATATATCACAGATAGCTCCATATCAAGAGTTCTAGTGTGAGTAAAGCTAGGACACCATGACCCCATTACCTTGAACAGTGCCTCCAAAGACCGAGTTGACCTCCTATCTCTGATCTGACCTCCCTTGCCCTCTGACCCGTCAGAGGTCAAGGAAGGAGGTGCTGATGATGACTGTGACCTTTGGCACTGCTCCTTTTGGTGTTGCTGAAGCTCTCTGTGCTGTCCCTGCTGATGCTGCTGCTGTTGTTGTTGTGGTGGAGGTGGTTGTTGCTGTTGTTGATGATGTTGTAGCTGCTGTGATGCTGTTGATGGCACCAGTGTTGTTGATGCAGTGGTGTTGGTCTTCTGGGGGTCAATGATAACAATCTGAGCTTGGGAAACCTGAAATGGCCAGGAAGAATTTATTAGCCTGAGATGACAGGCACATTCTGGTGAGAAGTGAAGTCTGAGCTCAACACACTGATCACATGACAGAAAACAATGATCTACAATTGGTTTGAAGACACTCACAACTAAAGATGGTGAATATATATGGTAATTCTATCAGAAAAAGACGGGTCATCTGCTCTGAGTTGACAGACAGTAAAAGTTTCTATCTGAAATGAAATTGCAACATTCCATGAGAAATACCCAACTCTTAAAACAACCACGGTGGTGGTGGGAAAAATGAATGAACCTCTCAAGGCAGAATGTGCACATCAAAAATAATTTTCCATTTTCAACTCCTTTTTGTCTCTGAAATTTATCTTTAGCCCCCACAGAACCAATTTTATCACATGTGTCTTTTCAATGATGCAAAAAGAAGGGCTCAAGTGACTGATATTTAGCTATTGCCCACAGAATTACTCCCCTTGCCTGAGATGCAGATACTTATGGGAAGAATGATGGGGTCATTTCTGTTCCAGCAGCTCCAGACAGTTTTGTCAGACGATATATTCTTTAGCTTTCCACTAAGATTATGGTCATTCGAAGGCAAAAATTAAGTTCAACTGTGTATATCAGGCAATGTCATCTGTCTTCATATTGCTTCAGCATGATTTGTTTGATAATTATTTCTTACACTGGATTTAAAAATATTAACACAGATGTGATACCTCCTATCTGGATAACACTCACAAGACACCTGGCTTTACACTCACAAGACACCTGGCTTTACACTCACAAGACACCTGGCCTTACACTCACAAGACACCTGGCTTTACACTCACAAGGCACCTGGCTTTACACTCACAAGGCACCTGGCCTTACACTCACAAGGCACCTGGCCTTACACTCACAAGGCACCTGGCTTTACACTCACAAGGCACCTGGCTTTACACTCACAAGGCACCTGGCTTTACACTCGCAAGACACCTGGCTTTACACTCACAAGACACCTGGCTTTACACTCACAAGGCACCTGGCCTCACACTCACAAGGCACCTGGCTTTACACTCACAAGGCACCTGGCTTTACACTCACAAGGCACCTGGCTTTACACTCACAAGACACCTGGCTTTACACTCACAAGACACCTGGCTTTCTGCCCCGCAAGCTATTTAATTCAGGTTAATGGCAGCCATGAGTGCAGTCAAAGAATTTGGATTTGCATAATGTAATCGAGTGCATTAATGAAGACATGCAGACAAGCTGAAAAAACCTGAAAGACACATTCCCCTCCAATATTACGGAACCATAATGGTTTACTGTGGTTTTGGGGAAGAAGGAGCAAAGTTTTATGACTCACCTTAACAGCAGCTGGGTCTAAAGGCTTGTGGAGAAAATACACATCCTGGACAGGTGTCTGCTGTGAAACAGTCTCCACCACCCCAACAGGAACTGACATGGTTGCCACTGTTGATGTCCCTGCTGCTGCTGCTGCTGCTGCTGTTGAAGTAGATGATGTTGATGAAGTTGATGATGATGAAGCTGCTGCTGCTGATGTTGGTGACGATGTTGATGCTGGCTCCGATGATGAGGCTGTGGCTGCCCGTGACAGAATGCTGGCCTTCCTGCTGGTGGGCTGGGAGTTCCCTGTTAAACACACCACAACATTTAACCTCAAGCCATTTATCAACAAATACAAAAGTCCCCAGACTGTTCACAGACACTTCACACATTACATTCTTCCATCACCTGAATCCAGAGTGAGTACAATCATTGAGAACAAGTGCCATGAACAGGAGAAACATCTTTAGAAGTCTTTACACGTCAGTATGAGATGCACCATATGCAGTTCAGCCTTTATCTCCTCTATTATCTCAAATCTGCTTCCCTCCAACCCAACAAACTTTCTCGAGGACAGGAAAAAGTTACAAGGACTGTTAGCAGGTCAGAAAGTCAGCTGACTTCCACATGATGGCACTGACGTGGTTGCAAGAAGCTGCAAGACAGAAACAAACAGCAAAATGGCACAAAAGTGTCTGACTGCTGCTCCATGACAATACAGCAACACCAACACAGCCTGTCTGTCCTCAAATGTTCAGCAGTTTTTGGTCTTTGTCTACATGGCTGTTGTCCACTACCCATCATCTCACTACCCATCTTATTGACCAGACTTTGGTTTGTTTGGCTTTTTCCACTTCCCAGTGATGAAAAGTCAGATAAACAAAAGGAGATTTACGGTTACAGAGGACATGTAAACTGAAGTGCAGATGGTGTAGGACAGATTGACACATAAAGACTTCCAGGGACCTTCTACACTTAGTAGTGGTGCTGTCTCACAGCTCTACTATTCACATATTCAGAGTAAATTGACAACTCTTATAGGCACAGTCTGGAACATTTTGGATTACACCTCTTAGTTTATGCCCTATGGCTACCTATGTTATCAAGTATAATGAAAACAGCTGTGGCCAGAGGCAGTGAAAACCCTTGGTGCACACTGGATATCAAGGCCTTCCTTATAACAGTGATATTGTTTCTTCCACAAGTATTACTAAGATGTATCTTGAGATTATAATTAGTCTATATCAAGTAAGTGGGAACTGATCTCATTTCCTTCTACAAACACACACAAGAAGAACAAAACAGAAGACACCCAAAAAATGTGACCTAGTGAAGCAATTCTAGTCCCTTGATGATGGAAATTTCCATATGAGAATCTGTTGTACAGCACTTCCTAACTACGGTCAGTGACATGCAGAAAAAGTTTTTGCGCCCACAATTTAACCAGGACAGCACATCTGTTGAAAGTGAGAAACTGCCTATGCCAATGAGCCATGATCAAAGACAATTCATACTTGATGCTTGCAGTGTAAAGTGACTGAAGGAATGTTCCATACCTGAGCTTCTGGTCTGCCTGGGTCTTCTGTCCATGTTCTCCGAGGGTCCCCCACTCCCACCATTTCCATTGTCTGCAGCACTGCTCACTGGAGGACACAAGTGAAAATAACCAATCTTTAATAATAAACTACTTGATAGCTGACCATGGAGAGATCAGTGAGAGTCTTTTTAATGTTATGATCTCAACCTCATGACCTCTGTGGTAGCTGATTCATTCATCTAAAGGAGGCAGTGATCTTATCTAATCTCCTAGTCGTTCATTCACGTCTGCCATCTGTTCATTCATTCATTCATTCATTCATTCATTCATTCATTCATTCATTCATTCATTCATTCACCAAGATATTTAGTACAGGAATAAGCATTAAAAAGTCCCTCTCCAATGTTTATCTAGTGTTGATGTTATAGACTATTTTTCTCTCTTTAAATGTGAATATTTCAGAGAGTTAAGCAGACAGTGACAGAGATGAATGTGAATATTTCAAAGAGTTAAGTAGACAGTGACAGACATGAATGTGGATATTTCAAAGAGTTAAGGAGACAGTGACAGAGATGAATGTGAATATTTCAAAGAGTTAAGTGGACAGTGACAGACATGAATGTGAATATTTCAAAGAGTTAAGTGGACAGTGACAGATATGAGTTACAGATATCAACTGTGAACAGACTAGTGTGAGAATCTCTTTGCCCTGATTCTTCTTCTCCCCCCCCCCCNCCCATGCACCCCATATTAAAAATCCTTTCCGGTGTTCCCTGTGATGACAACATAGCTCATGTGCTGATGTACACGTGATTTCAGGAAGGTATATGATATCTTTCGTTGTTTTTGTCCCCCAGTGATGATTGTTCCCTGATTAGTGTCCTTGAAAGAAACAAGAGTCTGATAAAAAAAAAAACCAGCCTGTGCTAATGTTATGCCGCCTCACAGTTGGATAGTCTAGATAGAAAAAAGCCAAAAGTCCACAAAGGCAGACAATCACATGGCCTGAAAAACTGGCATAAAAACAGTGCGCGTGGGACAGAGATTCAGATTTTATTACCCAATGATGAGAGACGGGAGAGACGATAAAAAAGAGGAAAACTCTAACATTCAGAGGAACTGAAGGACTCTCAGAGAGACAAAAAAGAGAGAGACGGCGTGTGAGAGAGAGAGAGAGAGAGAGAGTGAGTGAGAGAGTGTGTCTGTGTGTGTGTGTGTGAGAGAGAGAGAGAGAGAGAGAGAGGGAGTGAGAGAGTGTGTCTGTGTGTGTGTGTGTGTGTGAGAGAGTGAGAGGGAGTGAGAGAGTGTGTCTGTGTGTAAGAGAGAGAGAGAGAGAGTACAGGAATGTTAAACAGTGGCCCAGACTGTAGTGAGCAGTGATAAAAGAGCCAAACGGTAAAATTGATGGAAAAGACAGACAGACAGACAGACAGACAGACAGACAGACAGACAGACAGACAGACAGACTAAGAGACTGACTGACAGAGAAGCAAAGAAGGTATTCCCCAAATAAACAGGCTAGCTACAGTAGGAGATATGACCAGAATACTGTAATGGTAAGTACGTATCACACTAACTAGGGCGAGGATGACTCATTCACAGCCAGGCCTCCGACGCATAAGTTACAGTAAACCCTGGCATGTTAGTGGCTCGTATATTTACCACGTACCACAGAGGAACGTCCAACTCAACTGGGCGAGTGAGTGTGGAGAGTTGAGTGGCTGCACTGACCACATGTGAGCTGGAAGAGGCGGTAAAAGGGTGGAGACAGAAAAAAAGTGTTATCTTGAAAAGTGTTTGGGGTCTTTGGGTGATTTTTTTTTTTATCACGGGCTGGG
>JAWQUT010000040.1:3121283-3132729 GCA_033807755.1 Ellobium chinense
GGCCTAATCAAAAAATCACTAATCTGTGATTCAGTGCGTTAGGATAATACGCTGGCCGATACAGTGCACAGCTGTCTTGTAAGCACAGTACACTAATTTGCTTTCTACCTACACAGTAGTTTAACTGCGTCTATAGCCAGCCATGTCCGCATACAAAACTCAGCAGAGCAATTAACATTACACAAAGCAATGGACATCACCAGTAGACAACATGCTCTCAGTATATATGGGTGACGGTGTGAACTCCCTTAGTCTAGACCTAGTTATGTTTACATCAAGTCATCACAACCGGAACCAAGGTTGAATTACAGACGGCCATCATAACCTTGAACCTCGTCTGCTCGAAATATCTGCTGTAAAAGATCCTTCTTAATTAGTCAACTCCAGCGAAGCTCATTTCCGGTTTATGCAAACTTGTCGTGTAACTGCGTCATCAAACATCAATCTCGGAAGTAAAAATGCATCAATCAGCCGATAAAAGCCTGCAATGTACAAGCCCCATATTATCCGTTCATCATATTCCTCTGATAAAGGGCAGGTAGATAGTGAAGATATATTAAGTACTGTTGAAGTTGTGGCTTGCGCTGCCCGAATGCAACTATGCATGTACAACAAGTGCTTAACATGAAGTGTTTTACTCATCAACTCATATCTCCCACCAACTCAAACCATGGACTGGTCCACTGGTAAGCAGTGAGTTGGTGAGACCAAGATCTAGTACTACAGTACAGTATTTAAGATCTGGTACTACAGTACAGTATTAAGATCTAGTACTACAGTACAGTATTAAGATCTGGTACTACAGTACAGTACATGTATTAAGATCTAGTACTACAGTACAGTATTAAGATCTGGTACTACAGTACAGTATTAAGATCTAGTACTACAGTACAGAATTAAGATCTGGTACTACAGTACAGTATTAAGATCTAGTACTACAGTACAGTATTAAGATCTGGTACTACATTACAGTATTAAGATCTGGTACTACAGTACAGTATTAAGATCTAGTACTACAGTACAGTATTACTATGACTGTCCTTCTACTTCTAGGCCTCGGCAGTCCATGAGGAACAACACATTTATCTCAAAGACAGATTTTCCACACTGTATGTCTGTATGTCTGTATGTATGTATGTTATGTATGTGTGTGTGTATGTATGTTATGTATGTATGTATGTTATGCATGTATGTTATGCATGTATGTATGTATGTATGTATGTATGTATGTATGTATGTATGTATGTATGTATGTATATATGTTTGTTTGTTTGTTTGTTGTAGTGTGTTCAGATTTCTGATTATTTGGAAGTTTAGACCCGACCAAAAGAACTACAGAGATACAGTAAGTATGTAAATGAATGATGAAGAAAACACCAGAAAGTCACCATGACCACAACTAGACAAGTAACAATAATCAAACTACCACGGCTATCAAAGTTCATCAACTACAAAAATGCACAAAAGCATCAAATTCATGTCAAGTTCAAATGTGTTGATACAAGGTCTTAGTTATAAGTTCTATATCTCCAATGTATTTGAAAACTTGAGCTCAGCCAACCATGTTCCAGTGTTCAAAAGCCATTACCAGTACATTCAGTTCATGTCAGTACTTTCTGTCTTCAAGGCACATTCTCTTATTGACATACAAATGAGTTAGGGAGAGGAAACAGATACCGGAGGTTTGAGTTCTTTCCCTCAGCACAGCCTAAACTTTGATCAAGAGGTCCGTCTTTTCAGTGCATGAACACTAATAACAACAATGTTGTATGACACGAACAGGGATCCCCAGCAATTCTTGTTTGCTGTCCTCCAAGACCACACCAGACAATCCCGCGTACTCGCTGTGACCGAGAGGAAATCCCGCAATCTAGTACAAGTTGACCACATGAGGCCACAGTCCGAGAACCCTTGGACCACCACAGGTTATTGTATATTAATAATATTATCTTTAGATGAACCGGCGTTTTCTACCTATGTTAAGTGTATAGAAGGTCAATCATTCACTTGCAATTTATTCGGTGGTTTGTTTTGTTTTCTTCATTTCACTACAGAAAATTCTTCACCTACCCTTTCAAATTTGCATGCTAAACCCAGTCAGGAAATCCGTACTCCAGCGCAAGCATCCATGCCAGCAGACACAGACAGAAATCGCAGTCAAGACCCATACAGAATACCAGTGACGGCATGTAAACAGACGTCTTGCCAAGGCCTGAGTTTATGACGTAGTGTGACAAAAGTTTCGTTCATAATCATGATGACACGAGGCAGAAACACCTGGAGTAATTCTTGTAATGAGTCTCTTGATATATGTCTTCCAAACAATGACAACAAACAATGACAATAAACAATGACAACAAACAATGACAACAAACAATGACAACAAACAATGACAACAAACAATGACAATGGCAAACAGTTTTGAGGTTAGGTCATAGAGTGCATTTATCAAAGAACTGACTCGGGAGCTGGCATTGTGACAAATATAAGCTAAAGTTTTTATTCCTTTTATTTTAAATGATTTGATAATTTGAATCAATGACAATGGTAAAGCTTGTTGCTGATGAAGGGCACTGGTCACAAGACTATTTAAGTTTATCAATTTTTTTCATTATACTGTATAAGAACTGACTCAATCATTATAGTGTAAAAGAACTGACTCAATCATCATACTGTAAAAGAACTGACTCAATCATCATAGTGTATAAGAACTGACTCAATCATCATACTGTAAAAGAACTGACTCAATCATCATACCGTAAAAGAACTGACTCAATCATCATACTGTAAAAGAACTGACTCAATCATCATACTGTATAAGAACTGACTCAATCATCATAGTGTAAAAGAACTGACTCAATCATCATACTGTAAAAGAACTGACTCAATCATTACACTGTAAAAGAACTGACTCAATCATCATACTGTAAAAGAACTGACTCAATCATCATAGTGTAAAAGAACTGACTCAATCATCATACTGTAAAAGAACTGACTCAGGTCTTGACAACTTAGAGAGGTCGGTGTGTAGATTTATTTGCACCCCAGTGTTTAGAACATTCTTCCTCTCCAAAATCACGTCCTCATTTCTTCACTTTTGCAGCAAGCATTTACATTATTTAACAGAAATGCTTACAGAGCCAGAGACTTATTTATACTGTGTCATGTAAAAAGTTCAATTTAAATCCAGATTGTGTTGGAAATGTCTGTAGATATATGATGAGTCAAGAGATCTAATTCGTGTAACTACAGTATTCCACAACACTGGGTTGGTCCAGTTCCATACCGCAGACAATGACAGTAACAATGTAATTTTGAATCTACAACCGCCTACCTTACCTCAGAGAAACACGTAAGCAAAACGATCATTGTTTTAGGGGGAAAACTATGTCAGTTGTATAATTAAGTACTGTTAGAGTCATGTAATTAATTCACAAACAAACAGAGTGTGCACGATTCACAAATATAGAACTGTAAACATTTCTTAAACGGACATGAAGAAATACACTTTACAGTAAAGTCAAATCAAATCTCGATAATAATAACTATAACATGCCTTTACTTTGTGCATTTGTGAAAAGTCTACATGAAATGTCTCTGTGTTCTCCACGTGTCAGTTGAGACTTCATATCGTAATATCGAGGTCCACCTGAATAATAAAACCACAAATTCATCACCCATCCTTAACATGTGAATGTCATACTTAATACATGTAACAAGATAAGCTCTAGATACAGGCTAAGAACTTAATTTCTAGGTTCCACTGCATTTTTCTCTTTTTGTTTTTCAGGCCTTGTTTTTCATTTCTCGCAAAAACGTTTATTTCATATGATGGTCAGATATAACCATGGGCTTATATATACATGTGTATATATATATATATATATATATATATATATATATATATATCTTTGTGAGTACTGACTAAAGATAGACTAATCCTCTTGCAACAGATCAAATAAAATCCACACCGGCGCTAACAAGGTGCCCTAGGCACGCCACTGACAATGGGCCTTGGCCCATAAAATAACAAACCTATTTTTAGAAATTTCCCGGTACGCCAAATTTACGGGGCATTACGTAATGTTTTGTCCGTGTCATGGTAGACTAGTTCAATTTCAAGGTGCAAAGCCAACACTCCGAACGCAACGTCCGTAACACTAAGACCGTTATAAAATACAGCTAATAAGGTCACTCTTACTCTTACAACATCCGCGACCAAACATAATAAAAATCTACTACTGTACTAAAAAGCGCGCAGTAAGCTGAAAAGGAAGAAGCAAAAAATACAGCGTGGCCTATCAGGCCGACCCAACCAGAGAACGACGGAAACACCGTGCTAACCTTCCACACCTATACCATTACACATGAAGAAATCACTGCTATACCTGAATGTTACACACCCCTCGGTGAACAACTTAAGCGCTAAGCTTTCATGCAGCATAGCTGTTAACTTGCTTTGATGCCCTCATGGGTACATTAATTAATCTAGCCTCTCGCTCCCTCTGGCTCACTGACTAGTATTTCTTTTTTCTAAGAAGGATATGGTCAGTATAATGCGACATGCAGTGTAGGACTGCAGGACAGTGTTGTTTGCGTTGATTTCCTGTTGTAAGTGTCAGGGCTGACCGCACAAGTTTTGTTTTCCATTAAATGCCGCTCACAATGTTCCAGTTTCATATAGCAATGTGTTTGTATTGACACTGCTACTTTGAAACAGGACGCCATAAGAACTCTGATTAGAATGAAATTTCTTCGGTACCAAATATACACTGGATTGATGCAGTAAGCAAACAAACCGTTCCACATTTAATTATGTAGTTATGGATAAAGTAGGTCAACAACAACCTGGGGACTGACAAGGCTGCACTGGAGAGGGAGCTCGAGCCTTGGCCTCACGCCAAGGGAGTTTTACCGGACGAATCCATTCTATAAAAATCGATAGGGGGACTGGGTTTCCCTCCACGAAAATCTACTGTCTGGATTCTAGAAAGAAAAACTGGGAACACTACAAACAAGCTCGATGACATGACAAATGACATGAGAGTCAACAGATAGAGCGGGGGCGGGTAGTAAGTACGACACTAGAATGTGCATTACCTGAGCCGACTTCATAATGAGTGATGGCCACAGGCGGTAAAAGGTTGGAGAAGGGCGATCTTCCCTTCCTTAGAAAAAAAAAAATCCTTTTTGATAAAATGTAGGCTAATCGTTTTCACTGTCAAGCATGTCAGCTGACTTTTAGTCATAAGAGTTGCAGATAACAACATCTATCTTACTCTCTGATAACATTCTTCGAAATGCCAGCGAACGGAAACTAGGGAAAGCATGAACTTCCGTATCGCTTCGCCCTTCTGCCTTTCCCCCCTGTGTTTTTCTTAATACAGTATGAAACCGTTCACAACATTTGAACAAAAATCGCCACACCTTTTTTTTTTTTCTCTCACTCTCGACAGGAGTTAATTCTGGCGCAAAAAAAAAAAAGAAATGGGATGGGACAAGGGTGTCTTTTAGTAGACTGGAAAAATCGGAGTTAAAAATAGCTATGATGAATCAACTCCAAACTCATTTAAGTGTGAGGTTTAATAAAGAGAGGAAAGAATCAACTCAATGGCCGGTACAAAGCAGTTTACAAAGCCTGGTGTTCTTCCTCTAGGATCTAAATATACTTCTGGGTTGTTTGGATGAAACCGAGTAGAACACCTCGCTCTAGACAGTCTAGAGGACTATAAATATTGCCGTATAACCAACAAACTAGCCAGGGGCATTCCCAATCATTAGGGCTGTGATATGCTTGTAATTAAACTAATTGTATCAAGGCATTCCCATAATTGTGTCCCTTCTAATACCGTACCAATTATTTATTATTGTCAGAATATAAAGAGTGCTTATACAGACCAAATGAGAAAAACGAAAAAAAAAAGGGGGGGGGGGGGGNGGGGGGGGGGGGGGGGGGGTGACAAATGAAATAAACTGGTAAAAAAAGAGAAAGGTAAAAAAAGGAATCAGTGGGAACAAAAAACAAAAGAACTTCAGCTAGTTTACCCTGCAGTTCACTGGGCATTGGACCTCATGGAAGGTCATGTTTGCCAGAAATAACTGTCACTGATCTCTGTGACGTCATCTGTGATTGGATCTTTATAGGCCGACTCACATCAGTTACACATACTTTGTGTGCAAGGCAGCTGTTCTGTTCTAATTCATTCATGCAGGTTTTTTTTGTTTTTTTTAAATATGATGAGATCTCAGATTATCTTGCTAGGAAAACAAACATAGTTAAACGCTTTTATCATAATTATAACATGTTAAAACTTTTTCCACACTGATGAAGATAATAAACCAAAGTCGGGATTAGTAATAATATTAATATGATATTGATAGCCTACATCCTGTTTACTTTAACACCATCCCAAATCTAAGCTTATTTTGCATTGCATCACTGCACCTTTCCACATCACCATCAAGTCAAAAGACTGCTAACCTGCTCCAAAAAGACGAAGAGCTCTTTATATACTTTAAAAACTTGAAGAAATTCACAGATAAGAAAACAAAACTGATGCTAAATTCATCCTTGCCTTTGAACCGACATTATGTCACATTTCAACATAGCATGATAGGATATATCACAAAATCTACTTTTATCCCCAATTATTTCGATTCCGTTTCTGCTCTCTTGCCATTGCCTTCCTTGTGAGAAAATATTAAAACATTTTTTCCCTTGTCTTCCTCACTTTTTCAATATTATGGAGAGAAACAAATAATTCCTTACAAGAAACAGGAAAAATGGCAGTTTGCTTGTTGATCTGCTATGCTGAACAAGAAAAATTCTTCTAAAGGCTGCATTTCACAGATTGTTCCTTCCTAGTGCACTTTTGCCTTCACCTATTTTTCAATTATGGTCTTGCTTTTGCTCTCACTTACCGTGCAAGTCTGACTAAAGAGCACAATCATGTTCTCTCTGACAATTCTAAACCATTTTAGAAGGGCAGTCAGTGGTGATGTGTCACTGAAGTCAATGGACAAAGGCATTGTCTGTTTCTCTCCCTTCCCCTTCCAAGTGCAACAAACTGATAACCAGTTTGAAAAATAAAATTCACGTTTGTTTCAGTCTTACAACAAGTAACAAATTAAGAAATTTCTGTAGTGTTTGTCTTAACAGTTTTGCACTGATCATGCTAATAGCCTATAGCCAACCCAACTGACAACTTAACAAGTGGCTGTGCAAAACTACAGATAGCTATAGTAGCCTATAGTGTGAGAATTCATTACTTCCTTAGCATTTGTTAGTCAAGCGAAGAGATTTAGGCTGGAGCCAGATACTTCGCTGGCACCAGGACAAACAATAAGAACAAAAGCTTTGTTTGTAAGCATACATTGATCTAAGGCCTAATTTACTGTGAGACAGCTGTTTTCTGTTGGGTAATACATGCACACTTTTTCTGTGCAATTCCAAGGCAAACAATGATTCTGTTTTCCTGGGATTACATTTACTGTGAGACTGAACAAATCTGTGATCAACTGATATGCTGTCATAAAACAACTGAGAGCCAATTTTTTTTTTACACAAATATAGCACAGATTTAGGTAGATCTGGGCAGGTCCCTTCATACTGCAGTATATAGGAACATGCAAGTTTGGCGCACAGAGTGCCTTATTAATAAGACTCAAAAATCCAACAGATTCTCATGAATGGCCAACTCGCCTCTTTGACATCCCAGCCCACATATAAATACATATGAACTGCTCATATAAAAAGGGCTGTGTGACACCACTGCAGACAGTCAAGCCTAATCCAAGGAAAACTCCTTGCATGGCCTTTACATCTTATCAGATTAGTATATTCTTTCTGGGGTAGATTCCATGCAGAGCCATTACATCTTATCAAGTTATTATACCGGTAATATACTTTCTCTGAGGTGGGAAACAACTTGCGTTGCATTCAGCACCACACTGAGGCAAGAGGTAAGTTATCTAACTTCAAAAGATCATAGACTAGGTCTGTATTTTTCCCATATCCTGACAAGTCTTTTCAGATCTTAATGCTACTTCACAATTTTTGGCAAGTTCAATGAGGTATTTTCAAACGGGTCAGTTACACCACGTGATCTAGACTAGGGATTGTTAGGATATTTCGATAAATGACGAGTAATCATACATGAGCAGAGCATGTAAACAAACCAACGTGTGAGCAAGATTTCCTAGGTCACGTGATGGAGCTAAAATTCCTAATTGGCAAAATCATGTTACTCACTGACCACAGTCAAAAGCTTCAGATCACAAAAGTAACATATTATGTGCAAGCTAATGGAATGAGTCTGCACTGATTATACAGAAATGCAAAGATAGGCAGTATATCAGGTTAATGATTCCTTTGAGCACCTTAATCTTCATGACAAACACAATTTAATCACTTATATCAGCCATCAATAAATCTGTTAACTTTATTACGTTATCATAATCTTTTATAAGCTTTGCATAGCTTCAGTTGGAGGCAAAACTTAATCCAGACTATATAAAATTAAATTATCCAATCTCACCCTTTCCAGGCTACAAACTGTGACAAGGTTCCTGTTAAAAAGTTGGGGACAATAGTGCTTAGATGTTTCTAGGGCTGTAACTATCATGTCCGCCCCCATCCCATTGGTAAAACCATTGCTTCGGGGCTCCACCCTCATGTCTCTTCTGTGTTTTTTCTTTTCTCTTCATCCTATTTCATCCCCAGGGGATTACTGACCCACAAAGCCCATCACCTTGCCTTGGTGAGACTGAGGATTCTGGCCCTGCCTGTCCGTGTTACTGTTAAAACTTCGAGCAGATGCCTGCATGAGTTCATAGTAAAACGTTTAACGTTTTTAATTTAAGAGCACAAAGCCATTACTTGAATCCAGTTATTTCATTATCTCACCCCTCCCCAACATATGAAACTACAATAACTTCCTCCCCAGGTTTTTATTTTGATACCTATGAGTCTAATTTAGTAAACATCTTGCTATTGTTATCTTTTATTTCACTGGGTATACCACAAATCAGGTGAGGTGTTTGTGTCTTAAGTCTACAATTAATTTACCTTTCATTTTATTTATTCTTTTCCATTATAGTTTACTCCGTCCTATCCCTGTGTGCTACTGTGTGTGTTGTGTTTTGCGTGTGTGTATGGTCGTAGTCATGTTGTGCACAGAAGCGCAATAAGTCTTCCACCCCTACACGTCTAATGAACTAATCCATCCGGAACGCCATATTTTGTCTACCGACTGCATCAACATAAATCCAACGACTGTATTGCAGACAAACATGAACTTCCTGAACATACACAACAATATCTGGTGAGGCCATGACAATAGCAGTGATGGCAACTGTTGTCAAAACGACCTGAAATTTCTGCAGCATGTTGAAATCCTTGACAACCTGCAAGCTGGAATGCATACTAATGAGGGGAGGGTAACCCCAGTTTCCTAAATGGTGTTTCCCCCACAACGAAATGCAAACAATGAAATTAATTCACCATAGTTTGACAAGAGCAGAGCTGATCATAAAATATAAGCTAATTTACACAAATCTCCATGGAACATTTAACGATAGGACCCCTTTCGTTGCTGAGGCAAATCTAGGTCAAGCTAACATGAAGTAACTTACGGTTTGGAGCCGAAGGTGAACCGTCTGACAGGAGGGTGGTTTTCCGACGTGGCATTCCCCAACACCAGACGCCTCGATCAGTTTTCTGTCCGAAATGCGGCTAACAGTCCTTCGATGGGCACACGAAGAGGTCGTTTGAATCCTTCATTCTGTACACAAATGATATATACGTAAGAAATCACGTAACTTTGATGTCTTCATCAAAAAATACCAGGGAAATTCTTCAAATCAACATGGGAATTCTCGATCAGCCGTGCTTGGCTTGCCTCTGCTGACGTCACCGGCCTTTTTCTAACGGCAGGCCCAAAACGAGGCAGACGCTCAATGGAGGACTTCTATTTCAAGGGAAACTACTGCTCAAATATTGACGAATTATTTTTACTATTGTTTCCCTTAATTAAGTTCCTCCCCGTCTCTCTTTTGACCCCCCCTCGACCACTTTGATGTAAACATTGTGTTTCTAAGTGGAAACATGCCAAGTACTAGCTGCTGGTTAAGGTCTTTGACAGCTATTGTTTTTTTCTTCTTTTGGCCCTGTTAACATTTTGTGTTATTCTACATGTACCACTGTTATTTCGGGAAATTTCTTCCATGGAGGTTAAAGTACTTCTTTTGCCCGATCTTTTAACGGGAAGAAAAAGGGGGGTCAACGCCCAAAATTTTTCACAAATGTCTTTTGAAAAAGATCACCTCAAATTCTGATTTGGTCCCCAAATTTTCATTTGGCTGGTTTTGACCGCNTTTTCATTTGGCTGGTTTCGACCGCGTGCGAATATATAGGTCTACACACTTTTTGTTTTTTTATCTGGAAGGCTCAAATTGTACCTGAAACTTTAAAATTGGATGCTTTATTTAGATCAAAGGTCATTTTACACATTTCTACACCCTAACACTGGCTGGCAGGGTCCCAAAATGAGGGATTTTAGATATTAGCGGATTAATTGGGGTTGTACACAATAAGTGATTTGCCCCTCTAATAGGTGTCACAAGCCTTAACCCCTCCCCACATTTAATTGTCTCCTACATAAATATGTTTTGAGTAGTCAGTAGTGATGCCTTCTCTACTGTTAAAGTGTTTCTTTCTTGCTTCTTTAATGACAGAGGATGATATTTCTGTGGTGAGGTATATTTGCAGAGGGACACAAAACATTTTCAATAGTCTCACTTACTGAGATGAATTGGATGAGTTGTTGATAGCCTTTGTTAGTTCCCTGGAGAAATATGCTACTGTCAGCTGTCAAGCACATTCATTTCCCTACAGAATGGTATCAATGTTGCTGATATATCTGTCTTAGATCATTCTTATGGCCCAATTTAGAGTTTGATATCTCTCAAAATAGTCAATTCTCTTGATGAGATATCATGTTACTTTGAAAGCACCTATGAACCTACATTTCATCCCTAAAATTTTGCCATGGTAGCCTGTTTGGAAGGGAAATAGTAGGGAATGGTCACAGATGAGTGACCTGGGGGTGATTGGGAGGGAAGGGGAAAAGTGACCCCCTCTTGGGTAGTCATTGTTTCCATGTAAACACCTTGGCATGAGCGTAGTTTTTAGTTGACCAAATTTGCAATCCTTAATGATAAAATCCACTTGTAACCACACATTTAAAACCTAAAAGTGATCATACTGGCATTTTTTGAAGAAGATTGTTATTGATTTGGGAAGAAGCCTTGGAGAAACAAAAGTCTGGTGCTTCTGCCCAAAAGCATTTAAAGAAAATGAAGCCTCCTTGGCAATACCATGTGAGCCTATGGGGTGGGCTGAGAAGGGGTAGGGTGGTGATTTTTCTTTAGGTAGGGGTGGAGTGGG
>JAWQUT010000040.1:3133335-3143335 GCA_033807755.1 Ellobium chinense
AATTACCTGTTCCAATTTTTAAACTGAGGTTTATGCTCATGACGTCACTACTATTGTGGTGTCTGCAGTCTAATTGGTGTTTTGGGGCCAAATTCTTCAAATATGGCGGATTTTTAGAGAGGATGGCGTTGAGAAAAAAATCATTAATTTTTTAAAAAATTATTTTCAGCCTAACCGATATGTTACACACAATGACGTGTGTGAGCACAATAATTACAAAAAGGGGAGCGGTGTTAATGATGTAGATGAAGTTTGGTAGTCTCCTTCGCACGATAACGCCGCAAATTTTGCGGGTGCTTTGACTAGTCTTATATTATAAAAAAACTCATGAAATTTTGTAACAGCCATATCTCGACTATTTGTGCACCAACCAGCCCGAAATTTTGCATACACCTTCCTTTTGGTCTGAAGGTGTTTCTTTTGATAATTTCTTCGCCTTAAACGGTCCGCAAGTATTATTTTGGTAATTATGTAAATTTTCTTTGTTTCGTGACTACTGTCCCACTCGGGTGTTTTTAAATGGACCATACGTCATTGGTTTTTGCGGTTCGCTTCGGAAATGTTTACTTCCGGTCCCTGAAGTTGAAACCAAGCATTTGTATCAGATGCCGGGTCGAAAATATGTACATAGCAGAGTCGATCACCAGAGTGAACATAACCATCGGTACGAAAAGGAGCAGAATCAATAGAATGAACATGACTTTGGCCGTCTGAACCACCAGTGAGAAAACTGGTGCTTTCCGATAGAAAGATGTAAGTCCTAGACTTGGCCGTGCCAACAGCCAAATAACGCTTCATCCCATGCCCATCATGGGGATCAATTTCTCCACTGATTTCATCATGTGTAAGTCACAAATCGACCATATCTGGTCCTTTTTTTTTCACTTCACAATTTGGTGGGTTGTGCTGTTCCTGGTTGTCTCAGAAATATGTAAAAATGGATTTTCCCGTATCCAAATTACCTGTTCCAATTTTTAAACTGAGGTTTATGCTCATGACGTCACTACTATTGTGGTGTCTGCAGTCTGATTGGTGTTTTGAGGCCAAATTCTTCAATTATGGCGGATTTTTAGAGAAGCTGGCGTTGAGAAGCATCATCAATTTTAAGCTTTTTAAAATTTTATTTTCAGCCTAACCGATATGTTACACACAATGACGTGTGTATGCACAATAATTACAAAAAGAGGAGCGGTGTTAATGATAGATGAAGTTTGGTAGTTTCCTTCGCATGATAACGCCGCAAATTTTGCGGGTGCTTTGACTAGTTATAAAAAAAAAAAACTCGTGAAATTTTGTAACAGCCATATCTCGACTATTTCTGCACCAATCAATCCAAAAATTTGCATGCACCTTCCTTTTGGTTTGGAGATGATTCTTTTGGTAATTTCTTCGCCTTAAGCGGTCCACAAGTGTTATTTTGATAATTACGTAAATTTTCTTTGTTTCGTGACTACGGTGCCACTTCGTTGTTTTTAAATGGACCATACGTCATTGGTTTTTGTGGCCAACAGCCAAATAACGCTTCCNCTAGTTATAAAAAAAAAAACTCGTGAAATTTTGTAACAGCCATATCTCGACTATTTGTGCACCAATCAATCCAAAAATTTGCATGCGCCTTCCTTTTGGTTTGGAGATGATTCTTTTGGTAATTTCTTCGCCTTAAGCGGTCCACAAGTGTTATTTTGATAATTACGTAAAGTTTCTTTGTTTCGTGACTACGGTGCCACTTCGTTGTTTTTAAATGGACCATACGTCATTGGTTTTTGTGGCCAACAGCCAAAACGCTTCCTCCCATGCACATCGTGGGGATTAATTTCTCCACTGATTTCATCATGTGTAAGTCACAAACCGACCATATCTGGTCCTTTTTTTAAAAAACAAATTGATGGGCAGTGCTGTTCCTGATTGTCTCAGAAATATGTAAAAAATGGATTTTCCCGTATCCAGATTACCTGTTCCAATTTTTAATTATGCTCATGACGTCACTACTATTGTGGTTCTGCAGCCAAATTGGTGTTTTGAGGCCAAATTCTTCAAATATGGCGGATTTTTATAGAGGCTGGCGTTGAGAAAAGTCATTACTTTTTAGCTTTTTTTTTTTCAGCTTAACCATTGGGAGCACTGTGAGCACTGTAATTACAAAAAGAGCAGCGGTGTTATTGTTGTAGATGTAGTTTGGTCGCGCGATTACGCCGCAAATTTGCGGGTGTTTTGACGTGTAAATGGCGGGTTTTTAGAGAGGCTGGCTTTGATAAAAACCATTAATATGTAGCGGTTTTTTGTTTTTCAGGTTAACTGTTATGTTTACACACAATGACGACAATGACGTGTGTCAGCACAATGACGTGTGTCAGCACAATGACGTGTGTCAGCACAATGAGTACAAAAAGAGGAGCGGTGTTAATGTTGTAGCTGATGTAGTTTGGTCGTTTGCTTCGCACGATAACACGGCAAATTTGCGGGTGCTTTGACTAGTATGTTATAAAAAACTCGTAAAATTTTGTAGGAGCCATATTTCGCCTATTTGTGCACCAACCAACCCAAAAATTTGCATACACCTTCCTTATGGTTTGAAGGTGTTTCTTTTGATAATGTCTTCGCCTAAAACGGTCCATAAGTATTATTTTGATAATTACGTACATTTTCTTTGTTTCATGAATACGGTCCCAGTTTGGTGTTTTTTGAAACGGACCAAACGTCATTGGCTTTTGGCAGTTCGCCCCTGACATGTTTACTTCCACTCCCCGAAGTTGAAACCGAGCATTTGTATCAGATGCCGGATCGAGAATACATGTACGTAGTAGAGTCAATCGCCAGAGTGAACATGATCATCGTTACAAAATGGAACAGAATCAATAAAATTAACATGACTTTGGCCGTGTGAACGACCAGTGCGATAACTGGTGCTTTCCGATAGAAAGATGCAAGTCCTAGACAAGAAACGCTTCCTGCCATGCAAGTCGTCCGCTGATTTCATCATGTGTGAGTAACAAACCGACCATAACTGTCTTTTTTCTTTAAATTTGGTGGGCCGCGATGTTCCTGATTGTCTCCGAAATATGTAGAAAATCGATTTTCCCATATCCAAATTACCTTTTCCATTTTATTTAATGGACGTTTGTGCTCATGACGTCACTACTATTGTGATGTCTGCAGCCAAATTGGTGTTTTGAGGCCGAATTTCTCACTATGGCTGGTTTTTAAAGAGGCTGGAGTTGAGAAAAATCAGTAATTTTTAGCGTTTTTTTTTCTGTTTTTCAGCTTAACCGATATATATATATACTATTGTATGACATTTAACTTCATTGTCTATTCAGGATATATAAAGGTAGGTTGTTTGTTGTTGTTTTCTTTCGTGATCCTCATCTTTGTCTCTATTCAGTAGACAGGAATCACTGTGGCGGTGGGCTGAGGGAGCAGGGTTGNGGGAGGTGGAGAGATCTGTTGGTAGTATTGGAGAGTTGGAGCAATTATAATTTTGGCAGTGTTGAAGTACTCGAATGAAAAAAAAAATCAGAGAGAAGTTGATAGGACGAAATTCCTGGTGGATCTATGTTTTAAATTTAATATAATATCTGAAAAAAAATGGCCTCGATGGAGTAGATATGGGATACATGAAGAAAATGAGATTTGAAAGAAATAAAGTGAAGTGTGGGAGAGTTCCATTCCAGAACTGAGTCCACAATATCATCAATATGTTATGGATCTTCAAATATGAATGAAATGAGAGCAAGGATTCAATTCATACTGCATAGACATAATTATGGACGGTAATTAATTATCGTTAATGAAGTTCTGATGTCAGACTGGAGTCGATTGCATCAGCTGTCTCGTCCACCTCCCCTTCCTCTCCCACCCCTCTTCTTCCCCTTCCCCGCTGTCCACACATAACTGATAACGGCAGCGTCGCCATGTGCAGGTCAATTCCATGGTAGTGCAGCTAACAACCTGTTGCCAAAAATGTTTATCAGTCTAAAATGTGTTGTCACATTGAGTTATTTTACTGGACAAGAGGAAACGCCAAATTAGATCAAATAAACATTTCGGTACATTCCTCCTGTTCTCCTTTTCTGGAATAATTTCTCTTAGGTTTTATAGCATCTGATCGAGAACATCTGATCGAGAACATCAATTGTATGCGCCATAGATTAATTCACAAAGTGATACACACCGGTTAAGTCCCCTCCCCCTTCAAAACTGAAGTTTTGAAGGGGGAGGGGACTTAAACTGAAGTATGTTGTTCACATACAATATTTTGTTCTGTGAATGCTGTCACAAATACTTTATGCTCTACAAAAATGAGGATCAGAGAAATGCATTTTGCGCAGTGACGTCATCCTCTCCAGGCAAGAAAATGTTTAGACTAATGGCTCCTCAAAGATTTGCTGACCTTCACCCTTGGCCAGGTATGACCTACTTGTACACTGTACAAGACATCCTTACCAACTGAGTACAATACACAGCCCTAGGTTTTATCCAATAGTATGCAAATAAGTACATGATATAACATATGAAATCCCTCACAAAGTCATTGCTAGTTGCCGCGGTGCAGCCTTGCCCCCCATTCCTCCCACCCCTTCCCCCCCCCAAAAANAAAAAAATTGCTAAAGCCAGGTATTTAAACGAGAGTGGAATGAGGAATAAGAGTTGAGCGTTCTTCCCAAAAACACTACAGTACAAACCGTCCAACCCAGGAGCCAAACACACAAATTTTAGGACGTGACAGACTTCAGACTGTGAAAACGACTCACATGCCTTACGACCCCGCTCTCTCGTTGCCAGTGATCTAATTTTGAAAAAGGACCTTCTAAATCAGCAGCTTCATCGGGTAAATTTGTCAAAGTGCGGCTTTACTTTGTGGCAAGAGCAACAAGGCAAGTCACGCCACAGGTGTTATGGAATGGCCCGTGGGCCGTCAGGCTTATCAACTCAAGGTCAAACTGGAAAACCTTCTGTGATGTTGACACATTCTCTCTCTCTCTCTCTCTCTCTCTCTCTCTCTCTCTCTCCCTCTCACACACACACACACAGCTGACATTCTGGAAACGATCAATCAATTAATGTCTAGGTAAACACGGCAAATAACAGATTTTTATGTGATCTTCGTTTTTGTTATTTTGAAATGTAAGCCACGGACATAATTCTGTGCTTATATGGGTATTTTTATTTCTAGACTTCATCTTCTTCCGTTTGCTATTGATCCTCTTTTTTTCTTCATCCCAACTTTTCTTCCTGCTTGATGAAAGCAGAGAGCAAGTTTTCACCGTGGTATTTTTAAACCATCACATTAATCCCTACACGCATGTACATTGGTTGTTGTTTTGTTGTTTTTTTACCTAAAGCTGTCTTCTACACGCTATCTTGGAGTACGATCGTGAAGTCGGTAGGATGATCAAAACATAATAGTTCTATTATCTCTTCGACAGTAGCTTTGTCATGCAAGTGGTCAGTCTTTGATAGTTTTTTGTCTATATTCTTCCTTTTCTTTTTTGCCAACCCGTTGTTATTTATTTTCTCTACTCATCCTTTTCTTCGTCGCTCCTTCCCTCTCGCCCCTCGCCCCTCGCCCCTCGCCCCTCGCCCTATTCTCTCTTATGCCCACCCCAGACAAGAGAAATCGACTTAGCATTATGAAGAAAACAATTAATTTCTGAAATCTCCTACAAGCCAAACCACAAGTGATTGTTTGCTCATCTTGTCACGTAAAAACGAAAACTATCATGTAACCCAGAGGTTGGAGAGTATCCCTGCAATTTGATTGGTCAGACTTCACAGGCACGTGCTAGCTCCAGCAGACTTAACCCCCCGGGCGGGAATATCGATGACCCTTCCAGAACTCGCAGACAAACTTTCTTCTTTAGTTCTCTCCCTACCCTGTTCTCACCTCTCCACTCCGACAATGTGCCAGAAAGTTTCACACGAGCCGCTGGTTTTCAGCTCACGTATTGAGTTTCGTATCGTCCATCTCTCACTGCGATACTGTTGAGTAAAAGAGGATTTTTTCCCTTGTTATTTATTCCTCCCCTATCCAGTGCATGTAGTGAGAGCCCAGTGAACGGCGTGTCGGTCTAGAAAAATCACACAAGTTTGATTAAGTTCGCATCACTCGACCTCGCCTGGCAAATGAAGTAATTTGTTCTACATATCAGGGAAAATCTATCGAGTAATTGCCGTCGGCAGGGCAGAGTCAGATTGTTTTTTTGTATTTTTCTTGTGAGAAACCTGTGAGATTCAGGAGGAACGGAATTCTCAGTCGGCATTTGATTTCTTCACTCTAGGTAAGCTTCAATACTGTGAAAAAAAGTAAAAAAGAACACAAGTATTGCTGTTATGTTGTTGCGTTGTTATTGTTGTTGGTGTTGTTGCTGCTGCTGCTGCTGATGTAATTGTTTTTATTGATGTTGGTGTTGCTGCTGCTGCTGTTGTTGTTGTTGTTGCTGTTGTTGTTGTTGTTGTTGTTGTTGTTGTTGTTGCTGCTGCTGCTGATGTAATTGTTGTTATTGATGTTGGTGTTGTTGTTGTTGCTGCTGCTGTTGTTGTTGTTGTTGCTGCTGCTGCTGTTGTTGTTGTTGTTGTTGTTGTTGTTGTTGTTGTTGTTGTTGTTGTTGTTGTTGTTGTTGTTGTTGATGATGATGATGATGATGATTTCTCAAGTTCCATTTTCGTGGTGTTGACCAAATTAATTCTTGTTCAGATTCCCCGTTTTTATTGAATGAGTTGTGTTAGTGAGACAGCCAGGGCAAGGCGTAGCTTTATGTCCGATAATGAGACAGTATCGTGCAACATGTCTATATCAGCAATCGCATTAAAGTTCACACACACACATCATGATGTTTATACACGCATGGTCTCAATAATTAGGCTTGCCGAGTCACTTTTTTTAAAAATTGATAATTATTCGTGTCGCGGCAAAAGGTACCTTTCGTGAAAAGTATGTGGGAGAGCTGCGGGTGGGTCTTTTTATAAAAGTGTAATATCGTCGATTTCCTATAACCGCATTTCCCTTTAACCTCTTTTCGCAGCGTGTATCTGAAAAGAGAAAACTATTTCATGTATAAACATCAGAGTGAGACATTTTCTCCTCTTCGTATTTTTCACCAAAGGTCAATTGAATTCCTGGAAACCGATCGATAATGTGGACTTTGTTAAGAGTTGATGTGAGTGAGTAAAATCAGGTCATAACAGAAGGAAACAGACAGCAGAGTAGAGCATACAACAAGTTGATCTGGTCTGTATGGGCTTTTCCAGCACAAGGCTTTCCAGATCGCAGCCCCCAGCATTTTCTTCCCTTATAATAAAAAAAAAAAAAAACTTCCACAGTGATAACGAGAAAAACTCGTGTAATAAATGTATATTTCCCACGTCAGCCCCCCACGGCACTAAAATCTGGCATGCCACTCTTTTCACCAAAACCGAATTGCCTGGGAACCTTAGTTTTTCTAATTAGAAAGGCTTATGTTTTTTAAACCTAGATCTAACCATCTTCCTTGTAAAAGTTTCGTGTAACCGGCAGTTGTTGTTTTGAACTTGCTGAAATAAAAACTGTGGTTTGCTTTGATCAAAGTTCACAGGTCAAAGGTCGCACCACGCTTTCGTTTCTTGTTTGTTGTTCGTTGACTCATGCCTCGCCTCAAAAATTCACCATTCAGGCAATCAAGTCTTAGTTTTATTCGACGAATGGGTATTTTTAATAGCATAGATAAAACATAAACTTGTCTTCCTGCCCACTGTCCATTGCTACTGCCACAGGTGATGAGCCTTATAGTTTTAGAGCACTCTACCGAGCCTTGCTACCTGCACCAAGTGGCGGCCACTTCATTCTAACTAACAGTTTCTGTGAGGCCCACACCTTAGTTCCGCCTTTGACCTTATTCCAGGCCGACTGTGGCCTATTTTGTAAGAGTATTCCTACACTTGATACTAATGACAATGTTATTTCACATTCCTGTCCGCTTAATCTCAACTCTTCAAAACTGTATAGAAACCTTCATATTTAACAGAGTTGCGGTTATCCAGCGACGTCTATAATGTAAAAGATTCAGTATTCTATTATCTGAAAAAAAAAAAAGGATGCCTACGTTAAGTGTAAGTTGCTACTAAGCGAAGAATGATTACGCAGCTGTATTTGACAGTATGAATGTAGTAACCGAACGAGGAAGATGATTGTTGTATTGTGTGCGTGCTGGATTTACTTTGGATGTCAACTCTTGCATGTGCCATCAGCTTTGTGGCACCGAGATCACTGTAAGCTCTTTACTGCTGGCCTCTGGCTGACTGGCTTCTTTTCTACGGGCTTTCATCTTCTCTTCTTTCTTCTTTCTTTCTTTCTTTCTTCTTTCTTCATTTATTTATTTTTTTATTGTATTTTTTAATTGTTTATTTATTCATTTATTTTTTTATTTATCTATCTATTCATCGATTTATTACTCACTTATCTCTTCATTCATTCATTCATTCATTCATTCATTCATTCATTCATTCATTCTTTCTTTCTTTCTTTCAGTCCTTCTCCTATATAAAATTAACTGACTTATCAATTGTTCATATTATTAGTCTTCAATTAATAAATAATCATTCTGTTAATGTAATATAAGAACAAGTTAATTATTTATCACTCAGTTATCTAATTAGTGAATGCTCTATTTGTTTGCTGGAGTTTCGTTTCGTCTGTTTTATAATTTTGATTCGTTCGTTCAGTCAGCCGTTCATTTTGTTAATTTATAAGGGGCATATTTGTAAACTTCACTGACACGAACATAACGTATTATAATGACGCCTTGTGAGCAAGCATTGTATTATGCGATGTGGCCTTCAGTGTATTATCACTGTCTCTCCAGTTCTCTTTCTCTTTTCTCTTTTCTCTCTCTTTCTTTTTCTTTCTCTCTCTCTTTCTCTCTCTCCCTCTTTCTTTCCCTATCTCTCTTTCTCTTTCTTTCTCTCTCTCTCTCTTTCTTTCTCTCTCTCTCTCTCTCTCTCTCTTTGTGCCAAGGAGCAGTGACTTTTGTGACGTGACCTCTCAAGGAGGTCGCCCAAGCAGGTTTTGGAAGATCGCATAATGTTAAGTTAAGCAGACCCTGACCCACATGAATTCTCCTGAACTTCAGATCTTTGACACCTATTGTTTTTATTCTTCTTTTGGCCCTATCACCATTTTGTGTTATTCTACATATACCACTGTGATTTCGGGAAATTTCTTCCATGGAGGTTAAAGTACTTCTTTTGCCCGATCTTTTAACGGGAAGAAAAAGGGGTGTGTGTGTGGGGAAGGGGGGGGGGNCCCAAAATTTTTCACAAATGTCTTTTGAAAAAGATCACCTCAAATTCTGATTTGGTCCCCAATTTTTCATTTGGCTGGTTTTGACCGCGTGCGAATACAAAAGCCTACACACTTTTTTTTAAATCTAGAATAGAAGGCTCAAATTGTACCTGAAACTTTAAAATTGAATGCTTTATTTTGATCACAGGTCATTTTACACATTTCTACACCCTAACACTGGCTGGCAGGGATCAAAAAAAGAGATTTTATATATTAGCGGATTAATTGGGCTGGATTTGCCTCTCAAATACTAGTAGGCGTCACAAACCCTTGAAGGTTGTAGGTAAAGGGCAAGCATCAGAAAATATTATCTCAATTTCACTTTAAAAAATTTGTTGTCGACCTTTGCTCTGAAAATCTAGAAGAATTTGATGACAGAACGTATTACAGTTTCCAATCCATAACCTTACTTTCACTAGGACCTGTTGCACAACCCAGTGCATTTGTCAACTCTGTGTGTGTGTGTGTGTGTGTTTGTATGTGTGTGTGTGTTTGTATGTGTGTGTGTGTGTGTGTGTGTGTTTGTATGTGTGAGTATGTGTGTGTTTGTATGTGTGTGTATGTGTGTGTTTGTATGTATGTGTGTGTGTGTGTGTGTGTGTGTGTGTGTGTGTGTGTGTGTGTGTGTGTGTGTGTGTGATCGCCTTTGTTTTCCAGGAATCAATAAATTATGTGGGAACCCAC
>JAWQUT010000040.1:3145835-3146858 GCA_033807755.1 Ellobium chinense
TTGTTGCTGTTGGAGGTGGTGGTGGTGGTGGTAGGTAGGTAGTTAGGTAGGTAGGTAGGTAGGTAGGTAGGTAGGTAGGTAGGTACGTAGGTAGGTAGGTAGGTAGGTAGGTAGGTAGGTAGTGTCGTTGTCATCGCCGATCTCTACAGACAGAAACTTATTCATTTGTTTAAGTCAATAAAGCTTTCACCTCTGTTCCTATTTCATTCGTGCAAAGATTTAGCTCTTTCTTTCTTCCTGTCTGTCCAGTGTTTCGCTGAGAGAAAGTTTCCATGGCCTCCATAACAATGAACTTCTGTCACTCTCAACCACAACAATTCTGGAATTCTATTTTAAGACATCGTTTCATCACAACGTTTCTAAATGTTTCGAGAATGCAAATTATAATTATTGCTTTTTGCACAAGTCGGATGTTTTCCTACCGTTTCAATAAATACGAGTAATATCTATCTTATTTACTAAGATGTCCAGACGACAATGAGATCTTCAAATGTTCCTTGCCTCAAAGTATTAATTCTTACTGACAGCTCGATCTTCATATGGATATACAGTCTTTTTATTTATATAAAGAACACTTCAGAATTCTGGTCATAAACAAGGCTTTACAGTTGAGTCATTTAGGTGTACATAAAGATGTTATAGAGAAGAGAGAGAGAAAGAGAGAGAGAGATAGAGAGAGAGCGATTATATGTGTAAACAAATGAGTCAAAGATGAGAGAGGGAAAACTGAATGACATGAAAAAGAGAGAAGGTCGTATCTGCACTAGAGGTATTGGGCACATAAGACGTTATATTACAACATGGCAGCCAATTTATGCCGCCATAAAAAGGGAGAGAATATTGGCAGGGGAAGTAAATGTATAAGGACCAAGGGGAGATGGTTCAAAAGTGAAAAGGGAAGATAACTCCAGACGGGTGAGGAAGTCTAAAAGGGTTGACGAACAGTCTTAATGAGATCTCTGTGCTTCTCTCGACCCTGGGGAGAAGATGAAAGAGAATGTTGATAAGGAGGGGTTGGTGGGG
>JAWQUT010000041.1:16872-35244 GCA_033807755.1 Ellobium chinense
TATATATATATATAACTAATGGCTAAGGAATGTCGTCTGGATAAAATTCAAATCCAAATGCTCTATTCAAATTCGCCCTATTAGATGTTCCAAAAAAGACTATCAAGTCTAAGGTTTGTGTCTGACTCGCCCACTGGGCCGTTTATGTTGTGGTGTCCTTGGGCAAGACACTTCACTTCCATTTCCTGACTAGACTCAGGTGTAAATGAGAATCTGGCTTTAGAGCTGTGGGGACCAGGCAGGGCGCTGCACTGATGTCGACCAGCAACGACTTTGTTATGTATTTCATTTATAATATTCTGTATTTACCTGTATGATGTGTATTGGTCTATATTATGTATAATGAATTAGATACAACATTGTATGACATTGTAAATTAAATTCCCTACGGGGTAAAGAAAAGTCGTAATTTAATTTTTCATTAAACAAACAAAAAATCCTGACATATTTATTCCTTTTTCCTTTATAAGACCACACCTGTGGCCGCATGCATAGTCCATACGTAGACATAGCCTCCTAAAACTCCTAAGACAGAAGCCGTGTTCATTGTAGTTAATGCTTTTTTTTTTTTCATTCATTCTTTCTGAACTGTTGTGAAATTATCTTGTATGTAGTTGGCTTTGGCCTAAATAAACAAACTTAAGCTTTATTTTTAAAAAGCTGTTTGTTTATTTACGTATGGATTATGCACAGGGCCAGTGCTGTGAAGAATCGTTATCGAGACAGGCGAACGTCATACAAGTAAGCAGGACGTCCTTATCTTGCATTTAGAGCTTCCTAGTTGTTTTTTGGGGTTTTTTTTTTGTTTTTGTACGTTCCTGGGTTATATTACATTTGAACAAAAGAGGCCACATCTGAGCTAAAACAGATTTTCATTTGAGCAAAAACAGATTTTCATTTTAGCAAAACTTTAATATTACATCTCAACTCAGTCAAAAGTATTCTATTAGGGATTGTACGGGGGTATTCTTTTGTTGTCCCCTTACCACCTACTTGGAGGCGGAAGATTAACGATCACGATCTATTCTTAAACGAATGGTGAGGTTTTATAACTTGTGTTTATAACTATTTACAGTCGTCAGTGTCAATCCTTGATTACTCTTTACATTGCCACTGGTTGGTGGAAAGGTTTATCCAAGGTTTATGTTTTGGACAGATTCTGTGTCCGTGGTGTCCCCATTTTTGAAATATGCTTGCAGCAGTGCCACTTTTTGAGCTCTCTTTTCTATATCATTCCCCAAAACTGCTAGGGTTGCCTATACCGATGCCTCTATGTCTTCATGTAAGTGGGAGCCTGCATATCTTAACAATTTATTCCAGAAAGTAAAAACCGACGGGTGAGATTTCTAATAATGTACTCATTGATCCAACTTACAGGCTTAGTTTTGTAAACAGAAAGCTTTAATCAGAGGCGAAAGTTCCTACCCCTCCCCTCCCCTCTCACGCCCTGGTCTTTACTTGTGCTTAAATCATGTCAGTCTTGAGGTATATTAAGAAAAAACAAAACAACAAAACTTACTGCACCTGTTCTAAAAATCTACCCCAAAGACAAAATTAGATTTGCTCATTCGTAACAAATGCAAATTTTCTCATTCGTAAATAATAATAATGATAATAATAATGCGGTTTATAAGTCTCATACCAGGCTAATGCCCGCTCATGCGGCTTCACACTAATATTACCCCAGCAGGCCTGATCACCCTAGTACTTTCTCGACTCCCTGGGGAGCATACAGTGCCGCTGCCATTTATAGGCACTGATCACTAGCATTCTGACAATATCTTCCACTGCCTATAGCCAGGTACCCATTTTACAGACGGGTGGACTGAGGAAAATATGAATGAAATGCTTTCCCAACAAAATCAGCTTTTTCTCCAACTAATATATGCCTGTGGTTGAGAGGTTTTGCTCAAATGTGCTTCTACCCATTAGTGACTCCCTGTAGTAATCTTAGTAGTCTGTAGCTAACACGCAATGCAGTGGACATATAAGAAGCTTATTCGTCATGGCGTCGACGCCAAAGATAGTCTCTTTTTTTTTTCTTTGAAACAGATGCATAAGAATCCGATCAAGAAAATCCATCTTAGGGCCCGATTTTATATAGACAGACAAGCAGAGTTGCATGTCATATTGTTCGTTACTTATAATAAAAATGTCCTTGTTCAGCAAGGATACCAAAACAAGAACAAAAAAAAAAAAAGGAAATGTGCTTTGTCCACAGTAATTCGCATAACAACCCGCTTCGATGATGAGTCCGATATGTTTGTTTCCCCATGGTCGGGTTCATAGGAGAGCGCAGCATTTGCAATGATCTATCTTCTGATGAACAGACTCAGTTCACTCCACTCCACTCCACTTCACTTCACTTCACTTCATTTAACTCCACTCCACTCCACTCCACTCCACTCCACTCCGCTCCGCTCCGCTCCACTCCACTCCACTCCACTCCACTCCACTCCACTCCACACCACCTCACTCCATTCCATTTCTTTCCACACCACTCCTCTTCATTCTTCTCAACTTCACTCCATCCACACCGTGTACCACCTTCCGTCTCCTAACCGCACCTCAATACTCAAAGAGCTCTCTTCAAAATAATATGAATGTCTATCAACAACTGATATGATGAGTCATTGTTTCATCCCTATCTCCAGATAGGAGGCGGCATGGCGCTGCCCTGCGGCGACTAACAAAGACTGTATTGTAGATGTTGTTACAGTCAAGACGACAAAGACAGAAACAACGACAATGAAGCAGCTGGAGTCATAACAAAGCAATGACCAAAACGTACTTGGTCCAACTTCACCATCATCACTACCACCACCACCACCACCACCACAACCACCACCACCAAAAACAACCACAACATGAACTATTACAACAACAAATAATAACAACAACAACAACAAAAAGCGTGATATCGATACTTTCTTGAGAGTTATTGCCATCTACTTTTGTGGATGTGGAGAATGAATTCCAATGAATCCAATGAATCATAGACCCATTGCCGCCTAGACCAAAATATCATTTTTATACTACATATGAAGCGGACAGTATATGAGAGCAAAATAGCTCGACACCAGTTTTCACCACAAATCTCTACTATTCCACCTGTGACTCCGTATTTATGAGCAGTGCCGAGTCGAGGACATTGTTTGTGGAGAAAATATTTAACGCATCAAAAATTGGTTTTACCTTTTTTTATTTGACCGTGAGGTAAATGAATTAAATAAAGATCATGAGTCGTGAACAGTGGCGTAGCGAGGATTATTTTTGCAGTTAGTCTAGCATTTCTATTCTGTGACCTTTTTGTTCCCTTGGTAGAAGTCTATGGCTTATAAAAAGTCAAAAATTTGGTAACCTCCAAATGAGCCAAATCTGGCAACCCTGCTACGGTCTAGACTACTAGCTTTAGTCGTCCAAAGCAAAAAGTAAAAAAAAAAAACCTTCGGGAAGTCGTGCTCGGAAAGGATCTGGCGTTAAAAGAAAAAAAAAAGAAAACATCATCAAACAGCGCGTGAGCAAATTTTTTTCGCAGCTTATGGCCACTTTAAAAAAAAAAAAAATCTTTCTTTACACTGTCTCTGGATGCATTGAGCTGAGGATATGGGAGCTTTCAATCTGGGAGACAGACGTGTATAGGCTCTTAGATTATTGGGAAGAAAACTAGTTAACCTTGACAAAATCGTACTGCCAATTCAATGCTTGTAAATGGCTCACAGGTGAAATAGGACGGAGATGATGTTTGAATATTTTAGAAAAACATTACAGACTAATCAAATTGTATTAGATAAATAAATAACATGTTGATAATCTCAGATTCATAGATTACATGGACCCTTCGTCCGTGGTCATGACAATGCAAAGCAAGCCTTTAGAATCTAAAGATTTTTATGAAGAACACAGATGCAGATTGTTTTATTTATTGATACAATAGGAGTATGTAACGCATTTAGCTACAAATTAGATAGCAATAAATGTAAAGTCCAGTAGACATCATATCATACGAAGACTGAAAGCAAGAGGCTGAAGTCAAGGAAAGATTTTTCTTTACTTGGATGCATGATATTTATGTGTATATTTTGATTTCGTATAAGACTGAAACGAAACGAAACGAAACGAAAAAGCAAACACAAATCGGGAGGGAAAAGAAGAGAAAAGTGTGGAAGGAAGGATGGAAGGAAGAGTGAAAGAAAGAAAGAAAGAAAGAAAGAAAGAAAGAAAGAAAGAAAGAAAGAAAGAATGACAAAGAGTTGAAAGTGACCAATTTTAATGCGATCATTGTTGCCTTGGGTTTATTCACAGGGATTATATGGATCTAAAAAGGATTTTACTTACGACCTACCATGTTTAAGATTAAGGAGTTGTTCGAGTGTAAAAAAACGAATGTTTTAGTTAGATTAGCAAAAAGCATCGAAATTCTGCTACAAAAATTTCAGTAAAGGTAGAAAGCTAGTAAGTAATCAATAGAAAAACGAATAAGTGTAAAAGATTGAATGATTGTTAGCGTAAGTTACTGTTAATTGTAAAATGTATGAGCACGTTGTGAACATGTGTGAATTTAGTAGTCATAGTGCTTAAAATGTCCCGTGCTGCACCCTCGTAGATTGTATTTTCATTCTACCACAATTATAATTGTGGTCTGGGATTATCCCAATAAACGTGTCGTTGTTTTTGTTGTTGTCGTTTCCTTGGAGAATACACTCTGTTAGGGAAAATATCAGACATTACAGAAAACGTGAGCACGCAGGGCAGCAGCTAATGTCCCCGTAACTCTTGCAATACCGGGAGGGGGGGGNGGGGGGGGAGAGGGGAGGAAGGATGACGCCCCCCCCCCACCCCCACAAAAAAAATAGGGAGGAGAAATATGAAATAAGACTTTAAACATCAGCACAGAATAAATACTTTTTAGACATAATATCCTCTAGTTGCACAAAAATATCTAGTAAGATATTAGTCTATAAATTTATCACTGAAAATATTCAAATGATGTTCCTTAATAGGCATAAATTCATAATCACTTTTCCCATCGGAAGTGAATTTAATGGCAAATCATCTGGGCTGTAATTCTTGTCCTCTCAGGCAAGCACTGTACATCTGGCAAATTTGTCGTTCACTTTCACTTGATGCTGTTGCTAATAAGATTTTTTAATGTTGTCACTTTGTAACAAGACAATGGTCGAGTGTCCCAAGTCCACCCTGTCCAAAAGCAGTAGCAGAATGTTCAAATCTTACGTTGTCACGTTGTAAATTAATATTTTCTTTTCTATGCAAACTCTTAAAGATCCGAAACATATAAGAAAGTTCAAAATCCAACCTGCCCCGAGGCAATAGTGAAATGTTCCAAATCAAGTCTAGTCTATCTAGAGAAAAATGTCGGATGTATAAACTCATGGTATTTACAAAATCAAGAGGGCGTTTCATGTGCTGCTTACGCCATCAGTCATAAGTAAGAAATTGACCGACAAACAACAGTCTCACGTCCACTGGTTTATTTATTCCCAAAAGCTCCAAGTAACGAGGTGACCAAGACATTCTAGCAACGCCATAGCTCTTATGGTGTGCTCATCCAACAATCACAAGTAGCGAAGTGACCAGCAAACGCAGCAACCTCACGATCATTGGTTCATTTGTTTCTGAAAGCTCTCACTGATGAATACTCAGCCAATCACAAGAGATGATCAACAAAGTTTACACAGTAATTCCCATCGATTGGTGCACCTGTTTCCAAAATCTCTCATGTGCTGCCCATCCAACCAATCACAAGCAACGAGATCACTAATGAACATAGCAGCTCCACAGCCATTGGTCCTTTTCCAGCAAATATTCCTTCCGCACCACATTCCTCTCCATCTTCATCCGTATCGCTACAGTTGCTAACACGGGGTTGGGGCCCATTACAGAAATCGGTGGCACAGAATCTGTAGCAGACTACTTTGTTGATTTCCTTGATTATATCACAAGTTGTTTCGTTGTTAGCCGGCAGATCTTTGAACCGCGGACTGTTGTATTGGCTTGAAAACATTTTCCCATCATGACAGTCTCTGTTGTATAGTTCGTAATTACCTAAAAGAAGAATCAGGCAAGAAAGAGATGAACCCACCAACCTGAAATTTTAGGCCGGCAGAAAAAAACAACCCAGAAGTAGCAGCAACAAGGACATCACAAAAATAAGTCATTTAAGTGACAACAACAGTTGCGGTAACGATGACATCGAAGATGACGACGACGATGACAACAATAACACCAATAACAGCAGCAGAAGCAGCATCAGCAACAACAATAACAACAAAAACAACAACAACAACAACAACAACAACAACAACGACAACAACAACAACGACAACAACAACAACAACAACAACAATAACAACGATAACAGCTTCAAGAAAAATGATAGTAGCATCAAAAGAAATGCCATCACAGCAGCAGCGAATAACAACAAGAGCTGCAACTAGAATAACGATAGAAACAACAGCAACAGGAAAACTACAAAGGCAAGAACAGCAACAGGAGCACGGACAGTACAATCGCGCAACAACAGTAACAAGAGCACCAACAACCTAAAAAACGACAGCATCAACCACAACATCATCATATCATCATCATCGTCATCACCATCATCAAAAACCTGCTGAAGCAGAAGCAACAGCACACTAATATCCTTGTCCATAACGAAAGATTTCGACACAAGTTATTTGGAGATATTTTTTGTGTCCGAGAGCGGTGATCATATTCTGTGACTCCAAACAACCCCAAAACAATACTCCCAGATTTTAAAAAACCTCAGAGATTCGAATAATAAAGATCTTTCATACCGCCGACTAAGTTCAATCTCAATTTCATTAATAATAATTTCCGTTGAAATGAAACATTTTTTTTAGACAACAGAATAAAGTGTTTTCTGCATTAAACATCACTGGAAAATCGCAACTCTTTTGCATTGCAACTTCTGTTAAGTCGAGGTGTTGCTATAAAACGGATACAGCAGCTATAGAATGGATCTTTGGGGTAATTTCAATGTTGTAATCTCCTAACCACTGTATTCGGTAGTCTCTATCATACACCGGTCATATTTCGGGCTGGTTGCATTGCAGTCTTTGGCGTAAAAATCCGAGGTTCCCTTTGAAGTGTTGAGCAGGCCCTCAAAATCTTCAATACAGGGTCCGTCTGACTTGGTGGTGGCACACTGGTAGCACATCAAGCAGACTGAAAAGAAACAGAAGTACATAAACAGATTGAAAAGAGATAGAGAATACAGACTGAGAAGAGATAGAGAGTACATAAACAGACTGAGAAGAAATAGAGAGTATATAAACAGACTGAGAAGAAATAGAGAGTATATAAACAGACTGAGTAGAGATAGAGAGTATATAAACAGACTGAGAAGAGATAGAGAGTATATATAAAAAGAAGAGATAGAGAGTACAGACACATTAGCAATAGAGAGTAGATAAAACAGAAAAGATAGAGAATACATAAACAGACCGAGGAGACAGGGAGTACAGAAACAGGAGAGAGAGAGAGAGAGAGAGAGAGAGAGAGAGAGAGAGAGAGAGAGAGAAAGAGAGAGAGAGAGTATATAAACAGATTGAGAAAAGATTAGAGAATACATAAACGGACTGAGAGGACATCGAGCGGACACTGAACTGCAAGAAAACAGAGAGAGAGAGAGAGAGGGAGAGAGAGAAAGAGAGAGAGAGAGAGAGAGAGAGAGAGAGAGAGAGAAACAGAGAAAACTAAAGAAAGAAAGAGATGATTTGTCATGATGTAGGACGCAAAGAGATAGAGGGAATATTATACTGAAACAGGGGAGGTATTATATAAACCGACATGGATAAATCTATACATAACTCCGGAATGACTGGATGGCAAGAGAGAGGACTAGTGAGCTAGTGAGCGAGAAAAAGAGAGAGAGAGAGAGAGAGAGAGAGAGAGAGAGAGAGAGAGAGAGAAGAGAGAGAGAGAGAGAGAGAGAGAGAGAGAGAGAGAGAATAATTCATCATATATACTGATGATGATAGTAATGATCGAGAACGTGACAATTCTGATACATAGAAAGATGCACATAAGCTCCCAGACTACCTGCTGGTGTTGCCATGTTGATTATTATAAACATCCAACCAGTGACACGCTTTAAAGCCATCTCTCTCGATTTGCGGTTTGTTGACATGTTCCTTGCTCTGAAAATCAAAGAATCCAGGAGGCTAAATACAACAGTTGATGAGAATACCGCTCCAAAACAACAACAACAAGAACAACAACAAAACTGTAAATCGCAGGACATGATACATAACAGAGAAACTGAATCAACCACGTTAGCGGCTGACTGGTAAGATGTTATATCTCAGTGAATATTTCATCTAGTGGTAATAAGAGTATGAACTTAAACTCTTTAGTCTTTAGTATATAAGAAAAATATACATTTAGAACTAAGCAATTATCGGAAAATCTCGTTTCAGAGAGTGTTTTGCATTCATTGACCCTTGACCCCCTAATCAATCTTGTTTCCGATCTCAGTAAGGTTTTAGTATACCATATTTCAGACACTGTCCTAATTAGAAATTCAATAAAAAAGAGAAAGCTAGCTGAAGAGTTTTTCTCTTTTTTGGAGCCAGATTTACTTGAGTAATAACAATATTTGATTCCTGAAAACATGAGAAACACATACTAATGTGAACAGCGCTGAAAAAAAAAAGGAAAACTTGGAAGGTTAGCTCTAGTCCTAGTCATTGGCAAAACTGCAGAGGAGGGCGGGATGATGACAACAATGGAAACGCTGGAGAGATGTTTATAACAAAAAGAATAAACACGCCCGCTCCCTTTACATTTTTGTACTTTTTTTTAAACTTTAAAATGTATTTTATAAAAAGCATCGTATCTGAGGTTTGTTGACACCGTAATTACCGAATACCTCTCAAGCAGAGCAACATTTCCTGTTAGCTTCTGTATCTAGAGTCAGCTTGGTGGTCTAACAGGAGAGTGGAACCACAGTGGCATGTGCACTAGGCAGGTTCACTGACTTACTCTTGGTTCTTCGAAGGCGACAATTGGCTGTGAACCAATGCGGGTGATGCCTCATAAAATGTTATACCATTACTATATATTTATATTATCGGATTCACCCCTCTACCCCTCCCCCCTTCCTCGCTCCATTTCCAAAAAAAAATGTATAAGTTTAATTACTTTCAAAAGCCGAACTGATGCTCTCCAAGTTTGGCACATATCAACAAATGAATATTTAATCTGTCAATGCTCCTTCCTACATTCACCACGTGGAGCTTTGGATGTACCGATTCTGTCAAGGTGCTACTTTTAAAAGCGACAAAACAAGTGGGATGATTCTTGTAGACCTATGAAATGTGCTTGCCGGTGCATGCATCCTCCACGCATACAAAAGATGGAATCTCTTACCATCGTAAGGATTACATTAACTCATCGATAATGCTTACGATAGTAAGAGATCCCATCCTTAATGCACAAGCTCTCAATTCACAAAGAGAAGCCTGGGATGTAAGATTCGATGCTACAATGTTACTTTCAAAAGCGATAAAAAAAAGTTCTTGCTCAAGACGTAATGTCACGTCCAGCCTTAACAAAATATACGAGGCCATCTATACACAAAAGTCCACACTCTCTCAAGTTACATTGCACTTGTTCCAGCATCCCAAACAAATCTCATTCAGTCTTGAACAGCGTCAAAAATCTTTCCGAAAACAAGGTACACATTTCTCTTCTCCCTATCACACACCGTAATGCAACGAAACGAAACAACAAAAAAAAAAAAGTCCTAACACATCCCACAAAATTATCCAAATTTCAAGTATCTAGGGGCTATAATTTTGTCAAAGCTAAGGAATAAGCAATAAAAATAAATTGCTGACAGGAGCATATTTAATTTTTTTTTTGTGACAAACCAATACCATCTAGACCATTGGAACTTGCAATAGTTATGGATGCCTTACTACTTATTAACATGTTATACTACTTATTATTATTACTTACTACATGTGTCTAACTACCTCATGAAATTTTCAAACTTTGCATTCAGTCAATTTTTTTCTTAGCCATCCAGAATAAACAGAATACTAATAGAAGTAAACAGCAGATTGTTGGCATCAACCAACATATCGCCCATCTCATGAAATGTATGTGACATTTGCTAGGTTTTCAGAGAAACGTTTGAAAATTTCAATGAGGTTTAGATTTGATACTATCAATTAATCAATGTTAATCAATGTTTAATATATAAACACAACTATTCGAGCTATCAATACGCCACTGCGTTAGAACACAGATCTCGTTTTGGGTTTTCGGAAAGTAGTCTCATCTCGAAAGTAGTCTCATCTCAAAACGCCCAAAATATCACATACGCCTCCTCGTGAGATGGGCGATTAAGAGTCGTCTTACACAGTCGATTCCCCTGAATCTCATTTCCTCAAAAGCAAGGGAAGAGTTGTATTTACCCAGTGTTATTTACATTGAAAAATACAATTTCCTGTGACATTGCAAAGTTACTTTCAAATAAAAGTTTTGATTCATCATATTACGATTAAACAAAGTCAACTGTACTTAAAAGGACATAAGGTTGTATTAACATACTATACTTACATTTAAATATCAATTAAGCAAACAAGGAGGTCAGCTCACAGAGTACTGATTGTCCACTATGAAATGAACTGGATAGTCTAGTATCGTGTAGTCTAGTCTTGAATCCTTGTTTGTGAGTCTTCGTTATTCGAGGTACAGGAACCAGTCCACTGGTATCTTGATCTTTACATCAAAATGCAGATTTGAAATGCATCAATTCATTATTATAATACATCAAAACAGCGTCCTTCAAGAATGGCGACTGACACCTCAATCGCGTTTTCAATTACCCACTAAAGTCCGTTGGTTTTACGACATTCACTCGACGTCCAAAATAGCAACAGACACGGAAGAAAAGAGTTGACTTATCGGCTTGTCATTGGTTATAGATAACATTCCTCACAGGTCTGTTCTTCAAGTACATACAGTACTGCACGCTAACAAAACTGTGCTGTGTTGCAATGGGATGATACAGAAAATCTTTATTCTGAGGCGTCAGAAAAACAAAACACTCATGTGTGTTTAGGTAGACGTACAGATAACGCAGCATGCATACGTCTATGGTTAACCCTCTAGTGCCCACTGGTCCATATTTGGCAACCCAACTTCAAGGGTCCAGTATGCAGTGGTTTAAATATGGCACGGATGTTTCAGTGCCCGGAGGTCCAAATTTGATCCAAAAGTTTTCACCTATTAAATATTGACATCGTTCAAAATCAATGTTTTTTATATATTTTGGGTGGCATTTGAAGTGTGTATGTAAATTTTCAGAATTTTCCTACCAGTATTTCTATGCCTGGGCAGTAGAGGGTTAAAAGTAATATTAACCCTTTGAGCTTATCTCGCCAGTACATGTATACCGGTGTATACCGGTTGAATCCTTGTCTACACTAAGAGATATGGTGGGCAAGCTCTGCTTCATTCCCATTTGACGCTCAGATGTCCAGAATCTAGGTCACAGATGTAGGCCCACCAGGACAAGACCTCTACAACACGTGTGGTGTGAAACGTTTGAGGTTTTGAAAATTTCAACAGCCATAAAACGCTGAGAATTATTGGGGCACGGGTTGGTGAGGGCTACTTGATAAACTTCGTCAAGACGTGTGCCTTACGTAATGCAACCACCTGTTATCCCGAGTTCACAGTGCTACTAACTGCCCCAGTGGTTCTCAAATTTTTGTCTTACCCCCCCCCCCCCNCCCCCCCTCATTCCTTCTGCGTAAAACCCCATTTTATACCACTGAGTAACAGCCCTTGCTTTGTCTACCCCTGATCATCGGTTTGCCTCAGTTACGCCACAGTGCACGTGGCCTTTATGTCGTTTGACCATCTCTTGGTCATTGCGTCATGGCGCGGCCAGCGTGGGGTGTTCGGCTCTTTGTTTTCATTGGCTTAAATTTTAAAGTTGTTAGTGGTTACGCATTCCTGGTCTTGGAAGGGTGGTCAACCTCTAGGACTAGGGCAGTACGTGGCCAGCGAGCGATGTGGAAGCCGCTCTTCTGAGAGCTAGAGCACCCGTCGTCCGCCACGCCTTGACCGTTTACCACTGAGAAAAAGGCTTAGTATCGTCTTATTTGTTTGTTTGTTTATGTGCTTGCCTAGTTTTAAATTGCTTAGGATTTTATAACTGCTGGAGACCTAGAGGAGAAATTGTCTGAGAAATGTTTCATTGATGTCGATGACTTTAACAGGATAAGAGTCTTTTTGTTGAACTTTGGGACATTCTTGTAATAACTGAAGTACTGAAGTAGTACTAGTAGACTGATGTTGAGTAAGCCTAACTTGCTTATTAGAGGTAGTAGCAATATTTGTAATGATGCTTTTCAGAAAACTTAAATTTATGATTGTAGTTTAGACTTGATTTTCATGTGTCTCATGATTTTCTAATTGCAGAGTACGAACCGCATTGGCACCGTTTGTGTTATACTGAAAAGAAAGGTTTGTTTAATACATTGAAGAAACGTTTGATTTATACCTTGAAGAAATGTTTGTTTGTACTGAAAAGAAAGGTTTGTTTTATACCATGAAGAAATGTTTGTTTGCACTGAAAAGAAAGGTTTGTTTTATACCTGGAAGAAATGTTTATTTGCACTGAAAAGAAACGTTTGTTTGTACTGAAAATAAACGTTTTGTTGGACTCTAGTCTAGTAGTAAAAAAATTAATATTGTGTTCTGTGTGAACTGGACGTGTTTCTTAACTTCTTGATGGAGTGAACTTCTGTTTTTATTGTTACTGAGACTAGGGTGTTTGATTCCCTTCCTAAGCCTCATACCCTAACATTATAGGGGCTTATTTACCACCATCATAAACCCAGCTAGACGAACCTACCCTACGATCACCATCTACATCTACTCGATTCATCCATTCTTATTCGTTTGGCTAGGGATTTTTTCTCCTTATTACTCCCGGTCCACACACACACACACACACACACACACACACACACACACACACACACACACACACACACACACACACACACACACACACACACACACACATACACACACACACAAACACACTGGCGCGGACATCACACACATACACACACATACACACATCACACACACACACACACACACACACACACACAAACACACACACAAATACACAAACACACACATGCGCACATCACACACATACACACACACACACACACACACACACACACACATACACGCACATTACACGCATGAGCAAAGAACTTAGTCTATGACCTGGGCTGAGTTACAAATGAAAATAACACGAGGCCCGTGCCTTATAGACTGTTCTTAATTTGTCAACTCCTATGAAGCTAACTTCTGCTTTTCTTAAAACAGTCAAGTGATTGCGTTATCAAATCTTGCATTTAGATGCATCAGCCAATAAAAACCAATGTAACAAACTATATCAGCCAGTCATATTTCTCTTACTATATTATAAAAGCGGAAAATGGAATTAAGAATTGCTGGGACTGTATGGCTTGCAATGCCCGGATGATTATTCATGCATGATAACTGAGGGTGATCTATTGTCGAATGATGAAAGGGTACAGAAGGCATGAAAATATGATAACCACTCTGATGGCTTCTGAGAGGAAAACGGCGACCAAACCTGATGATCAATATCATTACTCATTTCCCTTTCCTCGTTTTTTTTCTCTACTTGGCGTACATAATAAATCGACTGGTAGATAGAGAGAGGCAGGCGGACAGGAAGACGGGCAGGCGGACAGGCAGACAGGCAGGCAGACAGTTGGGCAGGCAGCTAGGCAGGCAGACAGTTGGGCAGTCAGACAGACAGGCAGGCAGGCAGGCAGACAGACAGTTGGGCAGTCAGACAGGCGGGCATATAGGGCTTGGTGGACAGGCAGACTAACAAGAGGACAGGTGGGCAGGCAGGTGAACAGGCAGACCGACTAATGGACAAGCATGCAGGTGGACATTTAGGCAGACAGGAAAACAGATAGATGAATCAGAATAGAAAGGCAGGCAGGCAAGCAGGTGGGTAGGCAAACAAATGGGCACTCAAACAGATGAGCAGGTAGACCGACTCGTGAGCAGGCAGGCAGCCATACAGGTGAGCGAATAGGTAGACGGTCAGATATACAGGAAAAAAAGGCAGGTCTACAGGCATAAATGCAGACAAAAAGCGGGCGTGAAGACAGAATGACACTTTAACTGACAAAAAAATGACAACAAACAAAAAACATCACAGAAGAAATGATGTGAAAGACATATGTTTAATTCATTTATTTGCTTAAACGAGTCCAAGAATTAAAAAAAAACAAACACCGGACCAAAGTGCACACAATCCATGTGTCTGAAAAAGAGTTTTCGAAAATAATTACAGGACAAAGCCGCTGATCGTTTTATTTTAGTAGAGCTGGTCCTATTTTATTTCGCCTATTTCACATATTTTATACTCTGATAAAGGGCATTTCCGGAAAGCTAAGCTTTATATTATTATACTTTCATATTTTTATGTAGGCCTACTTGCATTAAAAAAAAAAAAATACTTTGGGCCTTCTCACTCCACTTGGTTTTGCTTTATTTCCCATAGGCCTGCAGTCCGTTTTTGTTCTATTGATGACAAATCAACAACAGCAACAATTGTCAATATAAATAAAACATCATCGCAATGTAAATAGAAGGAGGACTTCTTTATCTTACATACTGTGAAGTGGTTTTTCTTGGTGAGGATCTAATTTTCGCGAAAAGTCGAAAATTTCTTTCCGGGTGGGTCGAATTTTTGCAAATCCCACACACTGGTTTTCTTCTATATGTGTATGAGCGCAGAATCCTTGGGTAATCTAAAGTTGTGGAATTTGGCACTAAACATACCATACCCTGCTTCGGGCTGATAGTGGTGATAGAAAAAAAAAACCCAACAAAACACTAAAATCTATAATGTCCAAATAATGAGGGTCAATGCCTAGAAATGAACACATTTGCATTTTCCTTTAACGTTATTGCCTCTAGACAAATTATTTATTTTGTGCTAAGTTCTTTGAAAAATTTTGAACCGAACTATTCTTCGTGGGAAGTAATTTTCTCTGGTCAAACTCCACTCTCAAAATTCGAGGAAAATTAGCTCCTCATTAAAATAATCACTTCTACAATAGTTGATGTAAACTTGATAGTAAGAATAACACATATGGTCAAGGTTGATGTATAGAGGGATATTTCTCAAAATTATAATTTCGGAAAAATGAGATCCCGTCCAGACCTTCTGTAAGTATGAAGAGTTCTCTTTCCTCATGCAGTTGTTACTTCCTTACATCTTTCAGATAGTACATGAAACTTCTAATGTCTTCAGGGCCGTTTTAAATTTCTGAATAAATTTCTGCCAGTGCTTGCATATGCCGTGTTTTGCGGAATACGACCTTTTACATCAACATGGATTTTTTTTAAAACCAACACATAATATATGAACACGTCACTGCCCGAAAAAAAAGTAACACATTAAAATGATATGGCATAAATGATTTCACAACAGCTTTGTGCCTCAAAAATATTTAAGACAAAAATATAAAACTCACAATAATTAGCTATGTACACCTAGCGTGAGGCTCGCATTCAGGGGCGTAGAGTCCATGTAATTTGTGAATCTGAGATTACTGATATATTGTTGTATTCATCTAATACAATTTAACTAATCCAAAATGTTTTGTAAAATTTTCAGACATCACATTCATATCACTTACAAGCCATTTACAAGCATTGACAATCCGATTTTGTCACAGTTACATAGTTTTAATCGCCAATAATCTGAAAACCCATACACTTTCTCACAGATTCAGCGCTTCCATATGCACAATGCATTGCATCTTGGGCTGTATCACGAGAGAACTTATTTAAGAAATACGTTGCAAGTAACCTTGGAAAGACTAGATTATCCGCTGTGCCTTTTTTTTGGTTCTGTTTTACGCAAGAGCGGCGAGACCTTTTCCGTGAACGGCTTCCCTGGTTTTTCTCAGGATGCAGTTGGCGCTTTTGGAACCAAATACCAGATTTTTGGCTCTTTTTAAAAAATGTATTTGGCTCCCATATAACTGATTGACTCTTTGGCTCTTGCTTGGCTCCACCGGACCTTAGGTCAAAAGTGACTGTTTTTCTATGCAAAAGTATTTATACTTCTCAAGTGACAGGGCTTCTGTCTCAGCTGCGACAATGAACATCAATTAATGAATGATCCCAAAACTGCATCCATTTGTAAGAGTCATTCCTCCTGCTCTACTGTATGCAGGTAGGTTGTTGACAATTATAATACCCTTGTATATGCAACATCAAAGCAGTTCGTAGTGAACGTCTTGGCTTATGCGAAATCTTAACCCCATTAAGACAGCTGGTTGGATGTCAGTGCTAGATTATCCAAAAAAACCCAACAAAACCAAACCTTCACTACGCCCTGCTCATATTGGATAAAGACGATAAATATAACTAAGGATATCTGAACAACTGCTTGATGATGGGGGTAGAGAGGAAGGGGTTGTGGGGAGTTGGAAGAGAATGTTTAAATTTGAATGATGAAGATATTAAAATTTTTTTTAAAAAAGTAGTTACAGGCGAGACGGGAAATGGTGAGGGGTGAGGAAAACATCTATGTTCTTGCTTGGAAATAATTTCCATCAATTCACTGGGAAAAAAAATCACCTGAATTAGTAAGATTTTGACTTTTGATCTTATTTGATCTTTGCTCATTGTATTCATCAACTGTTCGGAGTATCACAAAATCACAGATCTGTTATGTTCCATTTGGCACTCATTCAAAACTCTGATGTAATTGTAATGTCCTCTCACGTGAATCCCCCCCGGCCAATCACGACAAAGAAAGTCACCAGTAGGCACAGCAACTCTACGCTGATTGGTCCGTTTCCCGGAAATATCCCACAGGCGCCGCATTCCTTGTCGGCAGGATATAGGACATTTTCGGGGTCTTTATCATACGCTATACAGATTGGATCTTCTGGTTCTGGTGGGGGTTGAGGCCCATTGCAAAAATCTGTATCGCAGAATCGATAGCAGATGAGATTGTTAATAACCTGCTCACATGTAGAAAAGTTGTTTGGTTTAATATGTTCGAAGCGCGGACTTTCAAACACTGATGGAAACATCTTTCCGTCGTGACAACCCCTGTGAAATAGGGTAAAGTTACCTAAAGGGAAAAATGATAAAAGAGACCATTAAAGCAAACTAGTTACCGGTAAATACGATCAGTTTTTTTAAAAATTGTTTGGAGGTTAATGTGACTAAAAACATTGACCACAATGACAATAACTCAAACGACAATGGCAACAGATTCAACAACAATTACTATTACCACATCTTTAACAACAACAACAACAACAACAACAACAACAACAACAACAACAACAACAACAACAAATTACAACAATTACAATAACAACAGCAGTAAAAATGACGACGACGACAACAGTTTCAACGACGACAATAACAACAACAACAACAACAACAACAACAACAACAACAACAACTACAACACCACAGCTACTACTACAACAACACTATAATAACAACAGAATGAGATTAGGACATATATATATATACCATACACGCTATTTATTTTACAGTGCCATAAAATGTTATTCATTCATAGTGTTATACTCAATAATCACATATGAAATACTTAACAAAGTCATTGTTAGTCGCCGCGGTGCAGCTTCTTTTTTTTTTTTACCTTTAGCTCTAAGACCAGGGACTCATTCACACCTGAGTGGAGCCGGGGACTGTAGCTCCAGCGCCATTAATTTTATGCCCTCCAGCTACATCACTCAGACAAAACATAAATGTACGTACAGCACCAAAGGGCGGGGTCTAAATGCATGCTGATTTCAACTGTTAGGAACAAAGTATACAGCCAAAGAGGCGGAGTCAAAACACATACTGAATATCTGTTTTATACGTTAATTTGGCTCACACATTTTTACTGTCTGAACAACGTAGATAAACTTCTGGTTCAAGGTTTTTGACACCTATTAGAGGGGCAAATCACTCATTGTGTACAACCAAATTAATCCGCTAATATATAAAATCTCCCTTTTTTGGGGCCCTGCCAGCCAGTGTCAGGGTGTAGAAATATGTAAAATGACCTGTGATCTAAATAAAGCATCCAATTTTGAAGTTTCAGGTACAATTTGAGCATTCTAGGTAAAAAAATAAAGTGTGTAGGCCTATGTATTTGCACGCCGTAAAAACAAGCCAAATGAAAAATTGGGGACCAAATCAGAATTCGAGGTGACCTTTTTCGAAAGACATTTGTGAAAAATTTTGGGCGTTTTG
>JAWQUT010000041.1:61944-73751 GCA_033807755.1 Ellobium chinense
AAAAAAAAAAGACTTAGTCTAAGCGTGACGACCGGACAGTTTGGTAGCTGAGACTGCAATGTCGGCTCAAAACAAACCCATTTATCTGAATGCGTCGCACACAATTTATTTGTAACATTTTTTTAAACATAACGGCGAAGTCTTTGCCCATACTGAACGGTTACCAATCTGTCAGGTCTAAGTCACATACCGTATCCCAGAATTGTCTATACGAATACAAGGGTCGTCATTTAAGTTCATGTACTACCACTTCTAATTCAGCTAAATAAAAAAATGTCCACTAATTTTGATGCGCATTCAAAGTGGCAAAGATTCGGAAATCCTTGACGTAGATGATTACAGCCTGTAGCTGCCCACGCTCTCTTCTTCCACTCTCCGTACTTCCTTAGCCTTGTTTACAGTAGGTCAAAGAGGTCACAATCTTTGATATCAAACCTTGCCCATGTTTGCTAGACAGATCAGATAGTATATTAGCATAATATTCAAAATGACTTCTAAGACATGCTCTCACAAATCAGACTTGTGGACTATCGCGCTGGCCACTTCTAGGAGTACTACACTTGATTAGCATAATCACTCAGGACCTATTCGAACTTTGTGTGTGTGTTTGTGTGTTTTTGTTGTGTGTGTGTGTGTGTGTGTGTGTGTGTGTGTGTGTGTGTGTGTGTGGGTGGGTGTGTGGGTGTTGTGTATATGTGTGTGTGTATGTGTGTGTGTGTGCGCGTGTGTATGTGTGTATGTCTGTGTGTATGTGTATGTCTGTGTGTGTGTGTGTGTGTGTGTGTGTATATGTGGGTGTGTGGGTGTTGTGTGTGTGGGTGGTGTGTGTGTGTGTGTGTTTGTTGTGTGTGTGTGTGTGGGTGGGTGTGTGAGTGTTGTGTACATGTGTGTGTGTGTGTGTGCCTGTGTGTATGTGTGTGTGTGTGTATGTGTGTGTGTGTGTGTGTGTGTGTGTGTGTGTGTGTGTGTGTGTGTGTGTGTGTGTGTGTGTGTTTTCCTTCTTTGCCATAGATATATTGTTCTTTATGTACTAAGAAAGGTCTGGGGGAGGATTTAAAACTTCCAAACTTGAGACTCATTTACAAATGAGACGTGTAACTGTGAGTTCACTAATCGACCGTGTGTCTCTCACGATCAATGTTCTGGACTAACCTATCAATACCAGTTACAGTGTGTCTGCTTTTAACACCCACACTGTCACGATCAACCTGAGCTGACAGACACGCCCTTCCTATCCATATCCTTGTGGCATCCAGTCAGCGACAGACTGGTCTGGGCTTATTTACAAATAAACTTGGTAAACTTGGGAAACTTGGACAATATAAAATATCTATAAGTATGGCAAAATACTATACACAGTGCCTTATTGAGAAATATAACGGTATGGTGTAAGATAAACTGTTCAATAGCAAGAGGGATTCTACAAGAATTAACTGCTGGTATACTACACATTACGTTATTTCAGGTGTGATGAGAGTTGTCTAAAGTTCACTCTGAATATTAAATGTAGAGAAAACCCGTCAGATACGATTGCTTTATGCATTGAAATAATAGTAGCACACACTGCCGCGGTGGCCAGTGACAATATTTTCTAAATAACATGGTAACCACTGATCTCCCTTACATTGTGATTTAATCAAGCTTATTTACTAAACGTCACATTAATCAGTGTCGGATATCTTTGTTTTTCATGGGTGACTTCCTCTATTAAAATATGAATAAAAACGCGGTTGTATTTTCCCAGAAAATGGACAGACATAATCGGATATTTAAATCTAGATTGTTAAATATACGTCAAAAATGTTTGGTGAAAGCAAAGGAATGACTTATTCTCCGTACGTGGAGACGTAAGTTCAGACTCAACAAATGTTCGTTCTCCCTATGATGATCTACAACAGGTAGCAATATCCTAGTAAACAAAAATAGCGATCTGACTAAGAGGGAAAAGAATAAAACGCTCTTAATATTATCACTGATAAAATGAAAATGAAAATCAAAATCAACCCACGCTTATCGTGTAAGTTGTTAGTTTATAAAAGGAAAAAAAATGTAAACGGTAGGCCATTCAGGACCGAGGTTATGATTCAAGACTTAAAGTCTTCAATAAGGTCTAGGCTAGTAACGTAAATTCATTAGATAAAGCTTGTGAAATCAAAGAATGTGAGGATGAAATGAGGAAAGGGAGAGAGATAGAAAGATGTAGTGCATGATGTAGTGTCTGATTATTATGCCAATTTACTTAAAAAGAAAACTATCTCTGCTACGAAATTACATTCCCTTTTTCTGTAATGTTATGATGACAATGACATTAAAAACAAAAACCAATTAAACTCTCAAGATTACGTCCGCCTCCTCCCGCTGAAAGACAAGGTGGGCTCTAAGTTATACGTTAGGGCCCAGCGCTCAGGAGCGGCAAACAACAGCTATAGGTTATAATGTCATGTTTGTCTGTTTCCCTTGTCCTAATTCAGAAGGAGAGGTGAAGAAGAAGAAAGACAAGAAATTAAGAAAAAGAAAGATCCCGGAAACAGCAATCCCTAGAAAACGCAAACCTTATTCTGTCAAACGTGTAAATTATTCAAGGGATCTTGGCAATGCGACCTTTTTGTTTTTCGATACGTAACAATCCACAAGTATCGTTTACAGGTTGAACAAGACAGTCCGCCATTTTGAAAGAGGATTTGTGGGAAGGAAACAGATTAATGACGTTGCTAATCCCATCATTTTCTGAGCTGAAAAGAAAGTGAAGAGACTTTCGGGATGGCCCAAAATTACGTCAGTCTTGTTCCATTCATTATAACTTGGTAAAATAAAAAAAATAACAAAAACAACGAACTTCCTATTTAAATCTGTGGTCTCCGACAGCGGCATAATCTGTCTTTACCCAAAATGTTGGAACAATCTTTATGTCCAGGTCCAATCATACCCGTAGGACTACAAAATTAAGTGCAAGAACGTTCGGCTTAATATCCAATCATGTTCAGAGTCTTGAGAATTAAAATTTACTACAAATAAAAGATGGTAAAAAAACCAAAACGACACTTAAATTATTACTGTGAATGTAGGAGACACATTTGCGGCATGGATATTGTTAAAACACGCGACATTCCTAAATTTTCTGAAAACGACATGAGAATATGTGCCAAAAATTTCAGAGCTAATAGTGATTTCTACACATTTTGTGTTATCTCGTATTACAACTGATAATTCAGTTTTACACACACACGTTATTTAAAGTAACTGTAGTGTCAAAATAATTATAGAATATCTGATCTGTACTGGTCTTATCAGACGAAATTGTTCTACGGGACACGGAACTGTCATGTAATAATTAGTAAGATAAGAGAGATAAGTTAGAGCTTCCATTCTCATTATTAAAGCGTACGGATTTTTTAAAGAAATTAAATTTTAACGAAAATCAGTCTTTCTGGATTCTTGTTATCCGTCAGCTGTTCATTCAAACACGTATCAAGACTATTGTTTAAATGGTATGTATATTTCCAGATTCCGTTGACTTGAAACTCGCTGCTGTGTAAATAATTACCAACTCCCTTATCGTTTGCTTCTAGATTTATAGGTGCAAAAACGAAAAAAGCTTGTAGTATGACGGCTAAAGTGTTCTTTCGAACTTCTTAGCCTGGCTAATAAGCTAAAAGATTACCTTATCAAGAACAACACAATTTCATTGTTTTATTATCCAATCTATTTGCTTAGGAAAACAGGTACTAGGACGGCTAATGTGATATCAGACTATTCAAATTTATTAACAAGTTTTCAAAATACTGATTGCAACAAAGATAAAACGAATTACTTACCTCTAATAAAAATGATTCAGTAATTGTATGTGACACTCTTACTCTTTTATTAGCAGACCTATTTTTACTTAGAACAAAACTTGTGATAAGACGGGTAATGTGACAATAAAGTGTTCAAGTTTAGCCCCTAAACACTCGAAACACTATAAAAATTCAGATAACGGATAACTTCGTCATACAACAACAACAACAACAACAACAACAACAACAACAACAACAACAACAACAACAACAACGAACTTTGGATTATTTCACCTGATTATTACACCCTAAACTTTCCTGTTTACTAGCAGACCTCTTGACTTTAAGAGTAAGGTGAGTGTGTCAGTAACAATCCTCATAACACAGAAAGTTTACCTTTACAGTTGTTGAGAGATGAACTTTTTACTCCTCAGTAGGGTCTGGGTGGTAAAAACCCTACAGTATCACACGTGATATCAACCAGACCTAAACTTAAGAAACAAGACACATCTCACTCCACCTCGATCCACAGAATCTGTCAAAGAACAATCATTATTTATGATAGGTTATAAAGTCGAAAAGCAAACCCGGATCTGGCAGTTCTAATACAGTCAGTGTTCGCTGTGCTTATTATGGTAAATTCTTGTACGGCGTTAGGTTAAGGATATGGTCACGCATGGGCGATCCTGGGAGAGAGAGGGCATAATGTAACTTTGCACCTAGAATTCATAATCAACCGAGCAAAAATCATGACACGACATTGTTACAGCAAAAGGGTTTAGAAGTTTTTTAGGCTTATCGCACTCCATTTCCTCCGTGAAAAGAAATACAAAGACGAGGCATACACAAGACATACACACACAGACATTCAAAGACACAGACACAGACACAGACACACACACACACACACACACACACACACACACACACACACACACACACACACTGAATAGCACTATTGAAGTGTTAACATGATCTCTTCCCCCCTCCCCCCTCCCACACATATCACTTCATATTTCATGCAAGCCTTCAACCAACAGACCAAGTGACTGACACCGTCTGCAGAAACGGAGTGTCATACAGTGAGATTCCATATCTCAATTTCAGTTTCACTCTTACAGTTCGTAACAACAGTAGCAGCAGCAGCAGCAGCAGCAGCAGCAGCAGCAGCAGCAGCAGCAGCAACAACAACAACAACAACAACAACAGCAAGACGACGACGACGACGATGACGACGACAACAACAACACGAACAAGTACATAAACAATACCAAAATAACAATACCAATAACAACAATTACAATAACAACAAAAAAGAAAACATCATCTACAACAACATGACGACGATAACAAAAAACAACAAAAACGACTACGCCGACGACAACAACAACAACAACAACAATGATGACGACTACGAAGATCAATAGCAGCAACAACAACAAGACGACAGTAAAGTTATAATGATAACTACCACGACAGTAATAACAATAACTACAACAAGAACGAACAGACGAGACGGCGATGACAATAACAACAGCAACAACAACAACAACAACAACAACAACTGAAAAACAACAACAACAAGAGGACCACAACAACAGACCCATAGAAGTGATTTTGAATTGTTTTTGTGGAAGAGGAACTATTAGAATCAGATAGGACACAGTACCCTCATCACAACTTTTTTTACACGGCCGCCCCTGCGTTTCCTTAGGCTCTTTCATAATCTATTGGGTTTAATCTATATGTCCTAGCTATAAATTGCATTCGGGCTGGAGACAGCAAATGCCACAGGCTGAAATGCCTACACCCCAATTTAAAGTTGATTTGCATTGAAAGAGACAGAGTTCAAATCAAATTTCGCTTTGACAGGGGCAGCGAAAACCAACCTGACGGGTAGGTGCGGATAATGCATCTCAACTTTCCCTCCCTCCCCTCCACATCCCTCATTTTCCAGAAGTTGTAAAAATGTAACCGATATGACATTGTAAATATGGTATGATGTCATTCACTAATAGAGGTTGAAGGTTAAAGAAAGGTTGCCCCAGAGTTCTCCCTTTCCAGTCTCCTAATTTTTGACGTCCATGTGCCGCCCATGGGATATTGTAAGCAGATCTGGTTGTAAATTTTCTCACGGAAAACAGGCTAAGCCAGGGTGCTGTTTCGCGCACAGTACGGGGACCAAAGTGGATAAAATATTGCATCTAATAATATAGCCTATATAGGATCAAAAGTAAGTTAAAAAGAAAAAAAAAATTACAGAGGGTTTACCCTTATAACTTGGCTTCTGTAGTTGAATTAAACACCAAATCTGTAAAGCTTTAGACAAGGATATAAATCATAGCCATGGCAATCTCTTGATCTAAGTTAAAAATAGACTTAATGACGGTGTTGAAGACTGCGACAGGCATTTCATTTCATGAAGGGCTGCATGCGAATGTTACATTTGACTCCACTTAACTTACGGTCGACTTTATCGCAATTTCTGCTTAATTAGAGCATAATAAACTTCAGGAAACAGAGTTGGGAATTATTTAAATGAAAGTCGCCAGATAATCGCAACTTCTTTTAATAAGAACTTTCCCTCATATTTTCGAGGAGTTGTGATTAAGCGGAATCGACTGTAAATTCATTAACCGACAGTTCCTCTAGTTATTAAATGAATCAAGGGACAGCCCCTACCCACACACACAGACAGTTGAGTGTAGCCTACGTTGTTTTAACGGAGCTGACATCATTGTAGCGCGTCACAGTTGTCTTCACACTAAGTCCAAAACATCCTGTTTAAAATATCAAGGATTGCCGCACCCATATTTCAATGACAAACCGCATGTCTGAACCTTTAAAATTCTAAATATTTACTATGCCAGACCTTTAATTTTTAATTTCTTTTTTTGTTTTTGGTCATACTAGCAACGGGATAGCGTGTGGAATAATTATTAAATCATCATCATCATCATCATCATCATCATCATCATCATCTTCATCATCATCATCATCATCATCATCATCATCATCATCATCAGCAGCAGCAGCAGCAGCAGCAGCAGCAGCAGCAGCAGCAGCAACATCAACAACACTCTCAAGTCGTCTGTATCATTCTATTAAAGAGTTACTCAATGAATACAGTCTTACAACCAGAGACAGTAGGTTTGAATAGAACAGCATCAAACGAGCTGAAACCTTAAGTACTCTACAAGCTATTTAGTACTTGCTGCACTGCTCTAGTCTTGAGTCCCCATTTTTGTGCATGTGTATCAAATTTTTCCTTACGAACTCAAACTTTTTACACCTCGAAGCTATGAATTGGTCCTTTGGAATAGAACTACTGTACAGTAATAGGACTTCGCAATCTCGAAAACCTCGCAAAATCGTTGCCACGTTGCACGTTGTGGTGCTGTGTCCTTTATTATATTTATAAAATTTTACCCACAGGCCCAACCGCCTAAGAAATCTGAACACTTTATACACTGAGATTTTAAAACTCCTTTCGTGAAATTCGCATAATCACTATGCTACTTTGATTTCTAACAGGGTGGAGACGTTATTAATATAGTGTTAGTAGCTGTAGCGCTTAAAATGTCATGTGCTGTCCCGTTGCATATTGTATTTTGCTCATGTGCCACGGCTGTGGTCTGGGCTTATTCGCAATAAACTTGTTAAACTTGTTAAACTTATTAAACTTGTTAAACTTGTATAAACATGGTCATCTTGGCTCTTCCAAAGAATAGTCTTCCTAAGTAAGTAATCAAACTTATTCCATATGTAACTGGGTGGCAAGGTATATGGTATTCCCTCTTTTATTATTAAGGGACAGGAATGTGAGCTCAGTCTGATAATTTTTCAGATGTTACATATTATTTTCAGGGAAGTATGTCACCAGGGATTTTACCACATTTTGAGAAGAAAGGCCGAAAAAACCTACACTAGAAAATTTCATGTCCCTACTGGGAATCGAACCAGTGTCTCTCAGCTTGTAAGTCTGTACGTGTTACCACTACACTACAGGGAAGCTAACTTCACAGCAATTTAATTCTGAACCAGCCCCTACTTCCACGTGCGAACCTAGTGTTCACCCGTGACCCTAACACACTTCTCGACTGCTCACACATAGTCTTCCTGGAGCTGTTACTTTAGAAAGATTATGTTTTAATCATAGTGTTGGCCTCAGTGACCGTACTAGTGACCGTATGTGGAATAGTGATTAAAGCAGCAGCAGCACCCTTTGACGCCTTTGAATAATTTAAATAGCTCAGTTTCCTGCAACCAAACACATAATGCCCAAGATCATGCTCCGGCGCATACATCCTCCCCTTTCGGAAAGGTCCGACAAACGACGATTGAGAAGAGCCCGCAGGGACAGAGTCTAAGCCATTAAGAGATTACCGTTTCAATGCCACCCAAGTCGAAAGACAATAACGAAAATCCAATAATGTTGATGCATTACATCAAGAGGAGGAATCGACAAAGATTTAAACAATGCTTTGGTTTCTTTCCCCTTGTCATAAGCCATCTCCGACAAGCGCTTAAAGTTGTCAAGTCACGATTAGAAAGTCTGTCTTTAACTAAGCCAGTGACGTGGATTTGTGTGGATGTCTGTTTCATCCAACCAACCATAAGTTTAAACGTATCTATCTTCCTTAGGCTGAACATGCGTATTCTGTCACAATATTGATCGAAAGGTACCGAGGAAAAGCATAGACTATTAAAAGAAACACAGCAATGACCAGGCATGAACGTGTGTTCAGTTTGAAACAGTTTGAAGCTGCAGATCGTAAAGCTTGTAAATAATGATATTAATGCGTCATATCGCTGTTGGCAAAATAAATCAGTTTTAAACAAACAAACAAACAAGCGAACAAACAAACAAACAAACAAACAAACAAACAAACAAGCGAACAAACAAACAAACAGACAAACAAACAAACAAACAAACAAACAAACAAAAACAAAAAACTTAATTATTCTAACCCACAACAGGAACAAGTCAAAATGAACTACCTACAAAATTTCACATACACCGACGTTTAAATGATTACAAGAATCCCTATGTCATTAAAATTTATGTCTCTGTACGAATACACAGGTGTAACCCTTTAGGTTTAAAAAAAAATGAAACTACATTTGAAAAGACCCCATGCAGAATCTATTGGCAATTTTCCTGTCATTCTAAGAAATACAAGCACAGGTTTCATGAACATTCGCCCGCTCCTAGGGATTTGAATGCGGATTTGAACCTGCCCAACCTTATCATTTACCAAAGGGGGCGTTTGTTTGTTTTTGTGGTATCAGTAGCCCAAAGCAAATGCCGATTCCGAAGACTTTAAAACAATAAAAGATAATCTACCTACATTAAGAACATCAGGGGTGAACAGGGAACGTTCCCCTTCCTTTTAGCATTGTTGTATTTTAGCTATTTCTATTTTAGAATACAATTTATTGGTTGCTTGAATCTCTAAAAATACACACTGGTAGTTTCCTACCATTACACAGTCCCAGATAAACCTCTATGTAGGCTATGTCGGTGTAGCATTATTTGCTGTTGTAACCTTAAAACAATCTGTCTTTGAGTTAACTCCCTTCGTTCATTACCCATCCAGAGATTACCTCCCTTCCTATGATAAAAGTCCAACCATTTTTGTGTTGCGCTCATTATTTTCAAGTCAACTGGCTGATCTGTTTGCCTAGAGGGCAGGGCCGTAGCTACCTCATAAGAGGCTGGCACAAGAGTCTCCCTTTTTCTAATATTAATTAGGACGATGTTCAAGTTTGTTTACTTCGGCCAAAGTCATTATGATCTTACAACAGTTCAGAAAGAATGAATGAAGAAAATACTCATGTACATAGTTAACTGTCACTTACATTTAGTAACTGGCACCTTTGTTTCTTTCTCTTTCTCTCTGTCTCACCCTCTCTGTCTCACCCTCTCTGTCTCACTCTCTCACTAACTTTCTTTGTCACTATCTCACACTATCTTTGACTTTCTTGAGCTTTAGAGTGTTGATTGTTGTCCTCGTTCTTGCATTGAGTCCCCCTTACCCCTTCTCCCTCTCCCTTAACCTATTTGATCTCAACTCTCGGAGAGCGGGGGTAGGGGGGNAGAGAGAGACAAGATAGAGAGAGAGAGAGAGAAAGAGAGAGAGAAGATAGAGAGAGAGAGAGAAAGAGAGAGAGAAGATAGATAGAGAGAGAGAGAGAGAGAGAGAGAGAGAGAGAGAGAGAAGGTCTCAACAAACCAAAGTCAGTCAGAGGTTACTAATATAACTATTTTATTTAAAATATAAAATCAACAGAGTTATTTGACAGCATGAACCAAGGATGATTAGTGCACAGAGCGCTGTGTCACTGCTCTGTGTACAAACCTAGGATAAATCATGAACTTGCCTGTAGGGCCTTCTACACCTGTAGTTTGGCCGGACAGTTCTGCCCGTACAGGCAAATCTTCAGGTAAAACTGTGCATGAAGACGCCTAAAATGAAGGACTCAGGGCCAAAAATCCTGGCAAGGATATTTTTTTCGCCCGGCCACTCCCCGTAACATCTGGCGGCGGCTTCCTTTGGAATTTGAGTGAGTGGGGTAATTTTTTTTTTTTTGGTAAATAAACCAATAAATATCCATCGGATGAAGAAAAAATGCTTTTCCGTAATCAGCGTATCAAAATTAATAAAGGTTACACGTTCACGGCTCGATTTATTTGCTTTGTTTTAAAGAAAAAAATTAAAATGTCACACACTGTTTTACACTAGCATTGTATGTGTGCATTGCAATTAGACTACGGCTTTGTGTGTCGATTTTTGAAACAGCGACGTGGTTTAAGGGAAACAATGTTGGGTTCATTGAAATTTATAGATCTCATTAATTGCTTTGAAAGGTAAAATCAAATGATAACATGAACGAGCCATGAAGGACTAGTTGGTATAAACTGATTTCTCGCCAAAATATGGGAAGCTGTATGGGACATTATAATGGGACATGCCTTCTTCATTGTTATTTTTATTGTCATGTTTAGAGACCTCTACACAAAGTTAGTCTCATAATCTGATGAACATAATACATAGACACTTTGTTGGCTATTCTGCTATGTTCTATCGATTTCTCAACCTTAAACCATGTCCGAAATTCAAAAAGGGAATATACCGACGCACATTCCAGTCCTAGTCTAATCCAGATCATAAGGCCATTATAACTGATAAATGATTCGGCATAGAGACATGAATAAATTATATAAATACGTAAAAGCCCGTGGAAGAAGGACATAACATTCGCTCTCAAGATCTTTGGTTAGCGCACTAGTAGATATAGTATATGGCTTAGCATCAGCGATTACCATCGAAAATCAAATACACATGCTGTGTAGATGTGAGTCAATAATTTCATCTAAGGAATGTTAATTTGATCAAGAATAAGTACACTTTGATCTTACATCCTAATGTAAGCCACAGAAGAGAGACACTTGACACTCAAGGTTCTGTTGTCAACATGCAAAATGGAGAATATGAAGATAAGGCAAAAAGAAATGTCTATACAAGACTCGACACAGCAAGAAGGATGTCCTGAGATTGTGATGCATGACTTAATATGCCTTTCTATTCGCTTTACAACATTTCAAAACCCTCTCTCGGTACAATGAAAATATAGACGGACTTGTTCCACGTAGGCATTACAGCATAAAAACTCGTGACCTCACGTGACTCGTTTAATGCTCGTTCCCTATAGACTGTTGAAAGAACAAGGCCGTCATAAACTTGTTAAGTTTGTAAAAGAATTTGAGGCAGGGCCAGACAAAGACTCCGTTGTGGAAAACGACACCACAATAACAACTTACGTCTCCTTCCGAAAGGACCTGAAGAAAGTCGAAGGATCTAATTTACCAGATGCAGAATATGACACGTAAGAACCTTACTTTGATATTTCGACGCACTTATGTTTCTAAGGGACCGGGAAGTACCGAGACAAAGCACACACTCTTTTATAATACGCCTTGATACACACACACACACACACACACACACACACACACACACACACACA
>JAWQUT010000041.1:76675-96575 GCA_033807755.1 Ellobium chinense
CCCGCAATAATTAAGTTTACAGTATGCTTACAAAGCCTCAAGTTTCCAGAGACTCGAATGACGTGACTATGTAGCCTGGGTAAAGCTTCAATTAGTGAAATATAGCCACTTCCAGTTAAACCCATAGCTGCCAATTTATAGTGTTAAAAATTACCCACAGCCTATTGATTGAACAGAAGATTAGAGGCAAGGAAAAAAAGCTGAAGTCGTCACTCTGCCTGCCAGGTTAGAGAGATTATGCTGTAACCATGGTATTTTGCAATGGTAGCTTTCGTCTCATTACGCATGCGCACACAGCTTTTTTTTTGTTTTTTTGTCTTAATCTTTGTTCCACAAGCTATTTTTTTTTTTAGATCAGGGCTGTCTTTGCTTGGCTCCTGCAATCTGACAAAAATGGGAAGACACACCCCTTCCTAAGCAATGGAAGTTTTGATCTCTAGACAAGTCAAGATGACGGCAACTAATGAGGAAGAGACAGAGATCAAAACACTTGACTTGCGAGTAGTCTTTGCTATACTTATATCTTTGCCTTATTCATTAGCATTCATATCACTGCTGATTCTTGCAACATCCTCCTCCTCCGACACAAACCCATTGATATGACGTTCCACTAACACATTTGAAACTGTAGATGGTTACCGCCATGTTGCCGACCTTTCACTTCCAATTTTGACAAATGAAGAACTGTTTTAATATTTCTAACAAACCTCTGCAAGTGTGCTCGATTCCTGACTGTGACTGGCTTGCATCTATCAAAAACGTTCTCTTTTTTTAAGACTGGCCAGAGAATACAAGAACAAGTGCCTTTGCGATACCGCAGGGATTAAAAAAAAATCATAGTCTAGGTCTACGGTTGCTGAAGTTAAAATTGTACTATACTATACTATGGCGAAAACATAATCTCCGTAACCTTTCTACAATCAAAAAGAGTAAGTGAGCAAGTCAGGAGATTTGTAGGTGAGAAGATCCAAGATGGCCTCCTTCTGATTCAGCCTTTGAAGTGAGCAGTAATACTGGCGGAAAATCCCATTAAAATGTCAGTAGATCAGACCAAGTAGACCGGGGAAGGCTCACTGCTACCTGTGTCATGGACATTACCAAGACGAGTGACTAATCCATCCATCCATCTGATCATCTCTTCATACACCCAGTCCATCCGCCTGTATGGTGTGCCTTTCCCTCAGTCAGTCAGTCAGTCAGTCAGTCAGTCTTTCTTCCTGCCTGTCCGCATGTCTACTCACATGTCGGCTTGTCTGTCTGTCTGTCTGTCTGTCTGTCTGTCTGTCTGTCTGTCTGTCTGTCTGTCATCGCTTGTCGTTCTGAATGCTTCCCTGGAATCCAGTGTGTTTGATGACTGACTTTTCATTAAAAAAAAAAAAGTAGAAAAGTTCGGCAAAATAATAGAAAAACGACTAACGGATGAAAAAATACAACTTGTAACTGCTAGCGAACACAACCGGACTGGGCATGATATCAGTCAAAGGGAGATAATCGATGTGACAAGTATTATACATATTTTACCGGTTATTTAGAGATGGCCAGAAATCGATGAAGCATCAACTAAGAATAGACCCCATCTCATCACCTTGGCATTATCAACATCATCATCATCATCATCACAAACATCATGATCATCTCACACTGAAGGTAGTATTCTTTCATCTCTGTCACTAATATCAGTGTTACCATCTGATTTATCATGCTTATAGTCTGTGGAGCAGCGCAGTAGAATGATTACATTCACATTTCTCTCAGTTCACCCTGTCTGTAAAATAGATACTTGGCTATAGGCAATAATCAGCACTTATGAGATGGCAGTGGCACGGTATGTTGTCCTGGAAGTTGATAACTTTATTGTGCGATCTGACCTGCTGGAACAAAATAATGCAAACTTGCATGAGCTGGACCAGAATACGAAACTGATAAACCTCGGTATCATAATAGGAATTACGAATTTGAACATTTTAATACACATGTTTGATCAGGTAGCCATCGAATAATACACAAAGCGAATTTCTGGGACCAGGAGACCTTGACTCTCGTCAAGGTGGATAAAATGATACTCATTACTACCATCTTCACCATCAGCACCTCTCATAGTAGACAACGTACCACTAGCAGATCGTCGGTCGGCTCATAAAATCGTGAATTCCACAGTTTCACCCAAATTTACTTTTTCATATTGGTCAACCCTCCTAAGTGTAATACATGTCCTTACAAAACTCTGGGCCTTATATCTCAGTCTAAAACGACAAACTACGTAAAAAACAAAACGTGAAAGAAAGGCAATCGCTGAATGTCTTCTGATGAATAGTGAATTCCACAAATGGCTGGACAGGTGTGGGATTCACGATTTAATCAGTAGCCAGAGCATTATATATAATAATCCTTTCAGTTTCATTGTCATCAGTTTTACTATCATCATCATCATCATCACCAATATCATCAAATCATCATAAGGACAATCAGCACATCTACATTATCATCTTACATAAAATTTCACCACCACAAACACTATTACCAACATTACGCTATCATCATGTTCACCACTGTGATCATCTTCAACATCCTTAAAAGTACCACATTCAGCACCATTGTCGTTTTCACTACCATCACTATTACATAATCATCAATATAAGGATCTCTTCTTCATCTATGTCGAACAAACGAATGATACAAACGACCATCATGCAAAACCAACCAACCAACCAACCAACCAACCAACCAACCAACCAACGAACCAACCAACCAACCAACCAACCAACCAAGAAACAAACAAACAAATAATTTTTTTTGCTCTTTTTATTGTATTATTAATAACAAAGCATAGTTACGCATGTTTGTACAGCACATGGAGATAGTTCCAAAGACAAGGCTAACATATTGACAACACAGAGAAACTGATGACAAATGTTGACTACTGGAACTCTAGCTGCATTGACAAAATTATATTCTGATGATCTCTCTCTGCCAGAGCAACCTTGAGCAGACCGTGCATAACAAATTTGCAATGAAGAAAACATTTTTTTTTTGGTCACCCTTGTTGACACTGGGTCTACCATGAAAGCTGGCATTACTGAATAATTCAAAACGTAAACAGATTGTGGTAAAACTGCAACTATCTATCCAAAATGTTTCAAATTAAAAGCCAGGCATACACTAAAAAGCAAAGATTCAGAATGTTTATGCTAAGTCGTCCAGGAATTTTGTTTTGCAAATTAAGAAAACGGCCAACACCAAAAGCAATGCCAGCAGAATTTTAAAGATTGATTTCCCCCCAGTATTCATATGAAAGACAAATCACTGAAAAGTCAAACTTCAGTCTTAATTCTGGTTTACACTTAAATGAAATACCATTGCACATTAACACAAAATGTTGCACACTTATCATAAAAATCTCGTCTCAAAAACAAAAAAAAAAAAAAAAAGGAAAATCACAAAGAACTATTTATTATCTGGAACAGGAAATCCAGAGTTCAAACGAAACAATTCAAATCATAAAATCAACAATAACAATAACAACAGAAAAAAAAAACAGGAACCAAAGCACCGATTGATAATATATCCATAATACACAAATATACGCATGTTAACAATACCGATGAGAATCAAAGAGTTAAATCAAAAAACCAAACCATTCAAAAGTGAAGCATGATGATATTCAAGGATGTTTATCATTGTATCAAAAAGGAAGCCATCAATTTTCAGCTGATGGAGCTTGGGCAGAGCAGACCCCCATAACTGGATCATCCAGTTTGATACAGGAATGGACACTTCTAGGGCCGGCCACAATCCTCAAAGTTGGATGCACAAAAACCAGAGATGGAAGCAGGGGAACGGAGATATGTTAGTATTAAAAGAATACAAATGACTGTGACAAGGTAGACAGAAGGTAAACATCCTCTTGCCCATGATCTAGTGGAGTAAGAAGGAATCAGGTTAACTAGAGTAGGGGATATATGCCTAACCTTTTGCCCTATCTTCTGAAAAGGGCAACTATTCAAGGACTTCTTAAATAACTCCAAAGAAAAAGAGGAAGAGGACAAGATTGATGCAGCTGCTTATGCAAAAATATCATCATATATTTTGATGACAATAAAGATGCGAAAAATGTACAAATTTTCAGTCTCATATTGTAAAGGATCAGGGCATTTGTGAATTTTGTATGGATTATCAAGTTTGTGCCACCAACCATATCGAAAGCCACTAAGAACTGCTATATATATATATGGTACATGTATGTGATTCCAATTAGTATGTTACGTACCCAGTGTACTGATAGATGGCACTGTCACCTGCAGGCAGAATAATCCATGATGACTGGTTGCATAATAACAACAGAGACTTAAGTCACAAATTGTATGATCTTATTGTGTCAGCTGCTGTACATAGCAAATACTGTAAGAGGGATCCCAAGTATTGAAAATTTAAAAACAACAATGCTATAAAATTATAAATGAATTTATGCGAGCATTTTTATTGAATCACCCATGGTATGAAAGTCTGGTAGGAGCAGACTGCTTTGTTTACATAAAAAAATCCATTGCTAGATACCATCATAAAGTGCCTAAGGGTAAATCTAGGCGTGGCTAGTGAAGAAAAAAGTGTCCATTCCTGGCAAACAAACCTGGAGTGTTATGAAGCACCACATAATGTTTTAGCATTCTTGTTTAAAAGGAAAAAAAATGTAAACTTTGCTGCGTTGGTGCATAAAACGTATCTCTAAGTATACATATTTGCCAGTATAAATCAGTCTATTGACCTTTCACCCCCTATGCCAGTCAAAAAAAATCTTCAGCCCTACTGTCAACATCTGAACATGCTGAAATGCATAGAATTGCATGCTGGCAGTTGTGGATATGCACAAATTAATGTACTGTTGAAAATAAAAAGAAAGAACAACTGCTCGCATGAAAATGTTTCCATTCAATTTAAAAACTCATACCTCTTGATGTGTCATTCAACAATTTCAAACAGAAATATCAAAAACCAAAAAAAAACAAAACCACTTTGTATGAATGTTAATTTCAGGTAAAGTTTACAGATTTAGTTGTTAAGCATTTTGAATGATGATTGAAAAGCTCAGACTGTTAAACTTCTATAATCAGAGCCATACCGGAGGGGGGAGGGGGGAGAGCGGAGCGGGGCAGGGGTGGGCATAAGCTTTATTACTGTGCTTTGGAAGAGCCCCACTGTTTCCACAAATTCGTCTGTACTGTCCACTCTAACCCCCTTCCCTTGAGGACAGAAATAATCTTTGCAGTGCTTATAAAATATTTATGGAGAGGCAATGAACAGTAATCTCGTTGTCTGCCATGGTCAGTCTGGTTCTGTTCACAAGGGTTTTGTCTAAAACTAGAGATCTACTACTGATTCGTATTACCGGTTTGTTCCCTAACGACAGAAAAGCGTTTAAAAAGTATTCTGAGCAGATGCCAATTAATTTCAGTCAGAAAGAAATATACTTGTATAACAACATAATGTTCTCATTAACAATTAAATATATGTAATAAGTTCTTCAGATACCTCAAAATACACACCAAAAATAAAAAGACAGTTGCAATAGTTTAGCAAATTTGATGATGAATATATTGAAAACTAGTCTAAAGCAAAATGAAAACAATGCATCCATGGATGAATAAACCAAGAAACAAAAGACCATAAAAGTAAGTGACAACACACAGCTAAAAATGGCCACAGAAATGACCAGTACCAAGTGCAATGGTAAAAAAAAAAAGTTGGTGACATGATAAGTTGGTGAAATGACAAGTGGGTGCAATCAGGAATATTAAAAAAAAACAGCAGAAAGGGAGGCTAAGAGTAAAATGTATTATACAGCTTTGAGCTGGCATTTTTTCCATTTATTTTTGTAAAAATTATTTGCTTTCATTTCGCTTTTGCTGGACAACTAATATGGAAGCCACAAAGTTGTGTTACACAAAAGGGGCTTTGTACATGACGTATATAATTTCTACCTATGAGCGCCATTTCATAGGTTTAAATAATAATTTAAAATGCGTGTAACTTCATATTCACCAAGGTAAAATAAACAACAGAAACGAATGTATCACCATGCCTACAAATGTACAACAGTTGTACAAGAGTAAAAATATCGTTGTTTAAGAAGATAGGTGTGTACCTGTTAACAGCTAATTCCACTACAAACCAATCGACCAACCAACCAACAAGACTAAGTAAACAAGAAGGAACATGTAATTAAACAACATTTTTCACTGGGTTAGGGCATCCTCAGATTTGCTGGAGAAATTTCTGTTATGTTCATGCCTACTTTCTCATACTGAGCACAATCAGTATTTGCTCTGAACCAAAGCCACCGTGAACCATTTAGGCCATATCTATCTACTAGTCATAATTCTTGCTTGAAGACAAAAGAAATGCTCACAATTTTATAAATTTGATCCCGCTAAAACCTGAATGGATTAACAAGCCAAAGCCTTCAGTGAATAAAGTCGGTCTAAGATGACTAGTTTCGAAGTGTTTTCCTTGAAATGCCTGCACTTTAAACAAAACAAAAACCAAAAGTGTGAGCCATTATGAAGACCTGTAACACAAAGCTACAGTTAGCAGTCTTTGACATTAAGCAATTAACAAAGATATGAAACAATGAATAAAATGTGGTTACCTCTGAAGGTACTGTTTATAGGATCAGAGCTTAACTTTAGTATTCTGTCGTTGACAGTTTTATTAAGGCCTAGATTATTAAACTTTTTCAGCAAATCTGAGGCGAATCATTGTTACTATTATGAAAAGTTCATATATGCTGATATATACAAAGAAACATCCCATAGCAGAATTTCTAACTTGAAACGACAAGTTGATTTCAGTCTAATATTAACACATTTTACCAAACACATCTTGACGTACACACAGTATGATTCTATATTAATGTCAGGATATGGGAAAAAAACAACAGATCAATGTCATCAGAGAAAGAACACAGAGCAATAAATAGTGCCATGCCTGGTAGGCCTTCGTACATACATATATAAATACACACGGACAAAGACAAACAGGGAACACAAGTATGTGTTGTAGGTCTGTGAATAAATCATTCACAATTACAATTCGATGCAAACTATAACCAAAGTGTCATTCTCAAAAGCAAGGGAGAATAATCAAGATTATCTTCTGTCTGATGCAGTCCCTTTGGCAAATTCTCATAACAGTCATTGTGATCAAGCAGATTAAGTTCTTCTTGATACATCTGAGTGTGAAAGAACAGGAATTAAATGATATGAGGCAGACAAAAATTGCAGGAGATATCTAGAGTGAAGTGGTTGTGGAACTTCCCATTTGAATCAGAATTGACTCAAAACTAGTGTTTGAAGTCACAGCTCAACTGTCAAACTTTTGTCTCAGTTGCTTATTCCATTTTGTTCCCACTCATCCAACCAAGCATTATACTGACGTGTCCACCACGCTTCCAAACAGCAGTCCAAGATCTGACCATGCACAAAACGTCTGATAAAATGGGTTGAGCAAAAGTTAGATAACAGAAATGTGTTTCCTTGTCATCCTCCAATCATGCATCAAATTCTGCTTAAAAGATGGCAGAAATAATCACATTCATAAACCAAGGAAAAAAACTGTAGGCCTATGGCCCAAGACAGATGCAAAAAAGTATCTTGTTCCCCCTACCATCTACCATAAATTTCGCAAAGAAAAAAAATGGTATGTGATTAGCTAAGTCACTTTCAAACATAACATTTCAAATAGCACTTAATTTACACAAAGAGGAAAAAATGTAAAGTAACACGAAAATCACATTCAGGTCATCTAGAACAACATTTTAGTGAAGACTAAATTATCACAAGACTGAAATGTCCTCCAAGTATGTAGACATTCATGTTTCATGTCCATCAACATTTAGAATTTGAATAGAATAAATGGCAAAGAGTTAACACAATCTCAAGATGAGGTTACTACAGTATTCGTAGTCATGAATTTGGAGAAAGGGCTTTCCCCTCGACTTTTGCTTCTACTTTGGATCAGAATTAGGAAGGATACATTCACCTCCCAATTGGACTGTTAGGAGCGGAAAAGTGATACCACGAAATGAAGGAATAAAAATGCTTGTGTGTACGACTTTTCTCTGAGCTTCCTGCAAAATATTGTAATTTTATGAGAAGTGCCAGAAAGAGAACTACGGTTAAACACAGTTTGCTATACAGCTTTTTTAACTTCACACTTTATAGATCTGGCCAGTGTTAAACATGCTAAATGTCGCAACACCCATTATAAAATCTTCAAAAAAACCTGTCAGCAATGAATCCCCCCCTTCTGCTTTGTGATCTGTATTAAATTCTTCAAGATGATTTTGATATCATCATATGGAATAAATATATCCATATACTATGTGATCTGAATTTCACAACTGTCAAAATAACCATGCAGAATAATATACACACAGAACATTCAGCATCAAACATCAAAACTGAAGTGACAGGACCAAACAAAATACAATATATGTGAGTGGCGAAATGATGGGTACATTTTGCTGTAGCCATTTCTCAGATATGGAAATTATTAAAATCAAAAGATAAAAGCAAGACATTGTACAATACATATTAATAATAACTGATCATGTTTTTAAGCTGGTTTGTTTTCAGCAAAATGATTATGTGGAAACAATAGCATAATAGATAATTACCTCAATCTGGCATAATAACTAAGAAAACATTTAAAATGGAGAGTGACAGAGAGCCTAAAGAAACAAATCTTAACAGATATTTATAAGAATGTGCATTTTGGGAAATCATGAGGCAAAGAGCTTGGAAAAAAGAGGAATAGTTTCAAGCAAAGCCTCAATCACTAAAACTAGGGTGCATGGAATCATTAAGAAACAGCAACAACTATATCCTAAACATTTTGGTGCTGTCTTAAGAACTTCAAATCTACGTTTATTCATGAAAAAAGTTAGACTGGACTGCTCCCCCGTGTCCTAAAACAACACAGCTAATTAAATAGGATCCCAATGGAACTTCCCAAACTTCCCTCATTACAGCCACAAATACTTTCGCAAAAAGAAGTTTTCTTCACCATCTAAAACAAAGTCTATCTGTTGAAACATAAGGGTCCGAGAAGAAATAACTATTATCAGGATGCTAGTAAAATGGCAGCAACAACGGGTGCTCCCTGGGAAGTTAAGAAAGTCACTGAATTGATCTGGCCTGCCTGGTTATTAACAAAGAGATGTCTCTTGAGAGAATAGTTGCCAAGAACAAAAAAACTAATCATTATTATTTGCTAAAATGTGAGCATCCAAATGCAGGCAAAGGGGACTCTAAAAATATACGAACTTTTGTCTATTAAAGAATCTTTAAAGCTTTCTTCCCACGAGAGACTAGCTCATACATAAGATAGACCAGATGAATTATCCTCACGGCACATCGAAGTTTGAAAGAATTTTGCATGAATTAGGAAATTCAATGATACTTGGAGTCTAGAACACACTAATGCCAGCAACCTTTAGAGTTCATAATTGTGTCTCCAATTCCATAGTTCTGTTCTTGACTGAACCACACAGTGCAGATTATAATTCTTGCTGCTTCAGATAGTGTCACAAATAGAGCCACTGAACATGATAGTTTCATCCGCAAGCTAAATGCAACATATAGTTGGCAGGGTATACACACCCTACTTCTGGATAGTCTTCGGTTTTAGGAGCAAAACTATATCAGAGACAATTTTGTGATTTGTGGATAATAATTTCGCAATAATTTTCTGAACCAATCTGCTCGCCCATTTCAGTCAAGTCTTCCATGATTTGTAAAATCTATAAGTTCCAAATGTATGTTGATTTTGTGTTCCATTCACTTCCCTCTCTTGAGCCCAGTATTCTCCCTTGCCCTTTATTGTGACAACAAACTAAAAGTAAATCTGATTATTTTTTTAATTTCAAAGCAAATAAGTCGTAGCTAAAAATCTGCAAAGTGAACCATTTTCTATAAGCAATGAACGCAGTGTTAGTTTCCTTTAAATTCAAATTTTTAGCATGTTTGCATTCTTGTGCATAGCAAACTAAAGCACCATTACCTGTTTTTAAAATTAAACAAAGACAGAGAAATAGGTATATATAAATATAACGTGTACAGAATATAAATGTACTTTATATGGATGTAAACACTCTTGCTTGCTGCTAGTGGAGTATGAGTAAATATGGGAACAGGGAAGGAGTGCTTGCAGATAAAGGGAGAGGAGGGGTGGCAGGAAGAAAGGGAAGGAGAGGGTGAATTTTGACAGAACGAAGTGTGGCCATTTGATTACATTTCACCATTGTAGTTCATGGAGTCAGCACTCTATACGAAGGTATCCTCAAATATTACACCAGTGATATCTGTCAGCACCTTCACTTAAGTGAGCTGACACGTACATTAAAAAAAAAATGGTGTTTGCAATAGTCATTTCAAGACTTATTCTATGCCATTTATTCTGTGTGGTTTCAAAGTTAGTTGGCAGTCATTTCTATATAAATAACGTTTTACTAAACAACAACAGCAAAACAAACCACCAAATGAAAATTATAGAAATATGACTTTGAAACTGTTGAAAGATGAAATTTTCAAAATGATGAAATTGAGCACCAAGACAAATTGCTGCAACTGCAAAGTGAAAATAGATGGATTCAATGATCAACAAAGTTGACAAGCAATTTCAACATAGTTTACAAAATTCAAAGAATCAGCCAGTGTCAGTGGTGCAAAGTGCTATCGGCCATCTTTTTTTATTCAGGAGTCCAGGGAAAGAATTATTATCAATTGTACAAAGACGCGATTTTTCAAGAAAAATAACAAAGCGAGAAACGTGTATCTTCATCTCTAGTATTAAGCCATAAGATCGTTTTGTTTATTTTTACACGCCTTTATGAATGAATGCACTGATAATTGTTCCATCATCTTCCCTGAATGTAAGAGGGATTTACAATGGTGCACAATCAAGTTACTTTCTGGTGTTCAGTATACTGATTATCCTTTCCATGGATTCCTGGAGATATTGATGCACTCAGCCTTAATCAGAGCAAGAAAAGGATGCTTGCTTAAAGGATATCATCCAATCAAATTCCTCACAATGTGCTCTCCACTGCAACTTCTGTGAGTCTCATCCATTTCTTATTCACATGAAGAAGTCATTTTCTGGCACAAACAAACTCAAAATCTACCCCTTAAGCACAACTATCTATTCATTCCAATATCCCATACTATCTATTTCCTTTAGACATACCAGCCAAGGCAATTTGGTTGTGTGAAATATCTATCTGTGCACTTCTTCTGTTATCTCAACCTATCGCAGGCAAGTACATCCAGTTCTCTGATTAAACCACCACAGGTCCCACAAAGTTATAGTTAGAAAAAATGAGCGAAGAGAGTCAATGTTGGCATAGACCATTCAGATCATTACAGCAAAGACATAATAAACACAGCACAAGGCAAATAATAACAAATTGCGAAGGAAAAATACAGTTATGAAATCCAACAGCATGACACATTCAAACCAATAGACAACAAGAGCACACATTGTTTGTTTTTGTGATCTATAGCAACTTAAATTTTAGCTGGGGACAAAAATAAACAACAACAACAACAACAACAACAACAACAACAACAACAACAACAACAACAACAAAAGTCACTGACATGAATTAGATGATGACTTCACAAACATAGCTGTTAACCTGCTTAGCATATTATATATAAAGTTTTGTTGTGAAATGCTAAAGTCATCACAAAATGGTTTGGCAAACAGAATTGCTCTCCAAAAGCGGAATTGACTAACGTCAGAACCCCTTCAACAAACTGAGAGTTTAAAAAAACAGAAGTTTTGCAATGATTTTTTTTTTTGATGTTTCAGAAATGTGTGATATGTTATCACAGAGTTCAGCCCAGCGAATATCCAAGGAACAATTTAGCCAGAGCCTGAAACAAGAATGTCGTCACAAGACTCTTGCAGACTGTCATTTGAAGTCAGTGATGAGACTGCATACACAAATGCCCGGTTTACACCATGAAAACTTGATTCTTGACCATGCAGTTACAACTTGGGAATACCACAATGTCACTTGTCTTCAGTCATTCTATGGCAACGCTGGCTAAATGTCAATATCACTTTTTTGTACAGCCACCTGCCTTTAAGACTGTAATACTGATTTGACTCTCTATGTTCAGTAGTCTCTGAAACGTAAACATAGGGTACATCAGTACCAAATGTCATACGAATGTGTTATATGATCTCATCATGACTACTACCTAGTCAAATGCTCAGAATGAGCTCATGTCGTTGTCTTAGCTCTAGCAAACCTGTGACCAATTCTCAAAGGTGAAGGCCACCAGAAAAGAGGGCGGTGCTATAATCGCGCTGACAAGACACGATCAGAGCGTTCACGAACTCAGTTTCTCCCAGCCAGTCCATGTGGCTCCCCCAAACAGATGGCCTTCACCTTTAAGCTTGATTGCATGGGTTGACAGTCTTAAAGGTTATTATAGAAAAAAAATCATATCTTCTGCGGACGGGCCTGGTGACAGGTGCAGGTTAGATTTTGTTGTCATTAAAAAAACTCATCATAATGTGAAAATTTGGAATCTTAGACACTTTACTGGTTAACTCTGAAGATTGACCAAAAAACAGTGAAAAAAACAACAACATGGGTGGTTACTCATTACACTTAACGCTGCAATACATGATCCCGATAACAAAGCAAGCAAACCAGCAAATCAAAAACACATATGTTGGCAAACTGTTATCGTATACATATATGTAAGGTGTGTTATCAAATAGTACACATAGTTATAATTAATTATAATGTTAGCCCCAAGAAACATACAAGGTGATATAAAGATAAAGAAATGGGTTTTAATTCTGTACAATATTCATCAGGATAAATATAGCAAATCAAAACAGGGAGGAAGAGTAACTGATCACAAATGGAGGAATTGAGAAAGGGAAAAAAATCTTAATAAAAAGTTGAATGAACATTCAGACAAATCAATATGACTTGCGAAATTCACAACATCTCACAATAAAATGACAACAACAACTAGCATTAACGACATCATTAATGCTTGGTTCACATTGTGCTAAGCACCTAAAATAACAATGTAACAACACTACTGATATTTTCAATTGTAACACAGAAAATGTTGAGTCTCCCCGAAGACTTTCATGTTGTTAAACTTTTCCATGAGGATGTCTGCGCTTCCATCAGTTGAGATAATATAAAATTACATCTCCACTGATCCGCTGAAATATATCTTCTAATTCCTCTGCGATAGGAAATCATTCACTCCCATGAATAAATTTCCTACAAAACGAATGATACCAAGGGGTAATAGGCGAGTCTCCATCTATTACACAGAGACAGATATGAAAATGAAAAGTTAAAATGCCACTTAAAGAAGTTACAATAATCATCCGCCTCAAACCTTGATGCTTCAGGTTACAAAACAATAGACATTTAAAAAAAAACAACAAAACAAAAAAACTCATGGATGAGCTCACCAACATGGAAATCTTTGGTCGGTGACTCTTGCCCTCCTTTGCAACTCGTCCTGTCTCAGAAATTATGTGTATAGCTTATAAAATATACTTCCTCATGTTTCAAAGGGCATGCATTTTAACGTCTCTATACGACATTCTATAATTATTTTTGAGTGGCCAAATGTGTTTCATCCAGCCACAGTGGTTCATTTCACCCGGCAAATCACATGAAAAAAACACCAACAAACAGTAGTGTATCTCATGTCAATTACCGGGTATTGGCCACTAAACTTCTAGCCTATTCAGTCGACCCAACATCTTCCAGTGTGGCAGAGCAGTACCAAGTCACGCTCATTCACAGCACATCGTGAAAGACCTTGGGTCTTGTGATTTACAACCGCGAGCAAACCTCATTCCAGTCATGCCATGAACTGGCTGGGAGAAACTAAGACAAATGAACACTCTTTACTACGTGCTCGTCATCGCGAAATTTACGCACACGTCATGACTGGTCTTAGATTTCCTCACAGCTGAGCATCTCTCATGATTTCTTCTGAATTTCACGACTTCATAACTAAATACCTTATTACACCCTTTTGAGGTATTTAACAAGATCACTACAGATTCTAACAACCTTGTCAAAGTGGTCTCTATAGTTTCTCTGTTAATGTTATCAATCACCTTGCACTGCTTGGTTGACTTTGTCTTCCTGACAACTTCAAGAATTCCTCATCAGATCTTTGCAGCTTCACCCACACCCATGTCTTATTTCTGCATTGAGCATAACAACTTCATCTGTCAATCATGACTTAAGCACTGTAAAAAGTTTTGGCATTTTAAATGTTTCCTTTTTTTTTCATAACATCTTAGGAGAAAATATGCTTTAATTCATAAATCTAAATTTGTAATCAACAAAGCAACATTTCTGTGATCAGTCTGATACTGTATATTGTTACTATTACTTCCCGGTCTGAAGAAGGACCTTGTTCTAGAGAACAAACTTACTGTTATTATAAGTAAAACGCACTGTTCTTTCTCCTTTAACTTAGAACCTACATCTTGTATGCTTGTTTTCAGCCAAGAAAAATGCCAGGCAAGCCTACTTGAAACTGAGATGTAGGAAACGGTAAATAATATATAAATAAAACTTTGCCATATTAATGTGGCAGGGGAAGCAAAACAAATTGGGATGCACTTCTAACTCAAATTTAACTATAGCTTTATATTTGCTTGGATTTTCGGATTTCTCACAAAAACAACCATCACAAGAAAGCAGACAAGAGAGAGTTACATAGCAAAAATTTTCACTCAACACTGTACAACTCAACAGTTGCTTTCACATAGGGGTGTTGTTCTTCTCCATTTCAATATATTTCAATAAATAAGCTTGTAGAACACCAGTGCAATATAAAAAATGTGTTTCAAAAGCCATGTCTGCAAAACAAAGACTTCTTCACAATATTACAGTATTTAAAAAATGGTGTTTTTCTCTCGCCATCTTGTCTGAGCACTTATGTAGAATTAATACTCATTGCAAATCATAAACAGAGGGGAAAATGTAATAAATAAGTATCAAACAGCTCAAGATCCTAGGAATAGTCTCCATAGGTCATAACACTAATTATACAGATGGTACGCTATTTGTCTTCAACAGTAAAGTTCGCGGAAACAGCACCAGAATGTTATGTCTTTTGGGAAAGATAAATGCCAATAAAACTATTGTATTATCAAATAATGATAAAGTCGCCCCAACATTATTGCAAATCAACAAGATACAGAACAAAACAAGTGTAAAACTATCCATGTTTCTTGAAGTTTGATACAAAATTATGTGGTGAGATGATCAAGTCTGGATCAAGTGGCTGGCAAAAACTATTGTATATTCCACATTCAGTGTTGATAAACTTCCTCAGCAATTCTCTACAACCTGGATCTTTAGGACCAGTGACAAACTGTTGTCATTTATTAATGTTGTTCATCAAAACACGCTGATGTAATCTGGTTTCTGAGTTAAGCGAAGTTTGATCCAAAATCCAAAGGATTTATATCGACTGAAATCGTTGATAACAATATTTGGCAGTGAAAATGCAGTCACTGGAAATAAACAGAAGGGAAAAGAGGAAACATTTACCCATTTAAGACAAAATTAGGGGACCCTAACTGAAATGTTGTGCTGAGGGTGTTTGTTAATAACAGACAGACGGGGCTAGACTGGAAAGTATATTTATCAAAAAATGAGTGAGACTGTGCCAACCACTTTGATCCTACCTGATCTGTGGTGAGAGGCAGAATGATTGTGTATGTTGTGTTTCCATACTGATCAACATCTTTTATGTAAAAATATATAAATTGTACAAATAAGTGCAGTGGACAGTCAGAATATTGATGTCGTTCTTCTCCTTATGATACAACAGAATTGCATTGAGATTTTGTTTGAAAAATTATAAACATTCACAATAAAAATATACTGCAGATGAGTTACTTGGAGAAACATTACCGCAGAATTTTTTTGAGGGTCTCATGTTGTACTGCAAGCAGCTCGATGTAATATATTCAGCACTTATATGCATGTAGAATTATTGCTGTTTAGTGGTAGTGTTATAAGAAAATTGTGTGTTATTGTAATTCATTTAAAGAAAACTGGAAGTAGTAAATATATGACAGCCAGTCAAAAAGAATATTTCAAATTGCTGCAGTCAGTTAGATTTCTCAGTAAGTTCTGTTTTTATTTTTGAATGCTTCTCCAAAGATGTATTCCTAGTGAATCCGACAGTATGAAATACATGAGCCAGTTGAAGTCAGCGTTCCAAAACCCAAAGGGCCAGTTGTATTCCTGGCTACTAATAGTATGACTTTGATTGGATAACAAACATTGTGTTTCTACTTCCTGGTTTGTGTATCCATAAATTTTGTTCATAAGATCTCTTTTTTGTAAAGTGTAGTGTGCAGTTTGTCTGGAATGTAAGTCCCTAAGGCGTCTGAATCTTTGCAAACAGTACTGAATCTCTCAAAATTAATTACGGAAATATGAACACATCTCCTAGTTACTGCTTTAAACAGTGGAAACTGACAATGAAAAAAAAGTACCAAGTATGTACCCCATATAAGGAACAAAATGTGTTTCCAAACACCTTAAAATATCTCTAACATGAAATGGTTTAGGAAGATGCATTATGGATTCTAAAAACTTATGGTTTGGCTGTTTTAACGAATTATTGACTTGGTTGAGCACCCCTCATACTTTGTCCCACTGCTCGAAACCCCAATTTTACAAAATGTGTCGTTCTATGGCTGTTCATTTTACTTCTTGTCTTCAGCTTCGTTCGTATATTATATTGTCTACCGGGCGAAAATGTACGAGGAGATGTGAACAATAATTCACAATAACAATTTTATTGAGTATTTTCAAGCTTTATGAGAGACTTAATTTTGACATTATTATGTAGAGCCTACCTTTTGAACAAACTTTTCCTGCTTTGTGTGTGTATGTTTTTTTCTTAGGAGGGAGGAGGGGGCGGCGGTAGAGGTGATTTTTTTTTGGGGGGGGGGAGGAGGGATGTGACCATAGCGACGTTTTCATTAACCAATAAAACTGTTAAATTATATACGTTTTTTTTCCGCACTGTTGTTTGGTTTGTTTCCTCTTTTTAAAAACAAACTTAATCCACTACTTCTTGTGGGACATTGGTACATAAGTAATCTGGTGGTGAAGAAACTACGTGTGGTTGTAATGATATGCAAGAAAACAAATTTTAGTTCTGGAAAGTCCAGTCTTGGGCAGAATAAACAAACAAAACTACAGGAGGCTTAGCTGCTTACTTATTTAAAAAAAAAAAAAAGAAATGACAAGATTTTGCTTATATTTTTGTTCTGCTCTGGACAGATCAAATTGGTACTGATAACGCACTTTAAGAAATCAGATTTCATATTTGACAATTCAAATGCAGAAGTTTCGTCCAAGTTGACCCATTTCACAGAAAGTAACAAAATAGTGAATGTTAAATCACGTGATCCTGGCTTCCGGTGTGGGAGATGCTGGAATGAGACCTTCAGTCGATGTCAAGGGAAGGCTAAGCCAATCGTGAGCCAGCACTTGGCGTAGGTGTAAAACTAGGCATCTGCTGCGAAGCGTAATTCTTTATATGTTGGAGACTCAGTAGAGAGTTGGCAATCATGGATTCCCGCGGAACGCCAGGCATGTTCAGGTTCCGGTCGGGCGCATCCGACTTCCGGCTGAATCCAATCGGATCGTAGGGGAAGTATCGGGGCGATGCCATGGAAGAGATGTGGGGCAGAGGGGAGCTTAGACTATTGTGGCTTAGTCCCGTGCTGCAAGAGAGCAAGGAGTGGGTGAATGTCAGGATGGTGAATATATTTGTGGCTGATGGTGATTGTATTTGTGGTTGCTTCTGATGATATTTGTGGTTGATGAAGATGACATATTTTATTTGTTCCTAGTTGCGGTAGTCTCTGTGACTTGCGTGCGTGGCATTTGTGTTGATGGGGCTGGTAGAGGCGAGCTCAGACTATTATAGCTAAGTTTTTGTGATTCGACAGAGCAAAGAGAGGGCGAAGGTCAGTATGGTGATGTTGCTGATGTTAGTATTTGTGGTTGATGACGATGATATATTTTATTTATGGCTGGTTGCGATGGTTTTTTTGTGAATTGTAGGCGTGGCATTTGTGATGATGGGGTTGGCAGAAGAGAGAAAAGACTCTTGTGGCTTAATCTTGTGTTATGACAGATCAGAGAGTGGGTGAAGATAAGATCTGGGGTGCCCAGCAAACAGCAAGCACGGCAGCTATGAACGCTTTGTATCATGACAGCTTATCACAGTGCCTATGCAGTTCCCTTCCCTCTGCAAGGCAGACATTACATAGGTCTAATACAAATGCACCTCAGGAATTAAACTATAAAAAATGACACTTACTTGTAGGGATAGCCAGGCCCCGAGGAAGAACTAACAGTATTGGCTCCAAAAGGAGACAATGGCATGAAGGCGGACGACGGTGCACTCCCTTTGCTGCATGAAGTAGCGCCACCTGGGTTCATGCTAAGATCAGAGGGCGTGGACTTATCGGGGAGGCGAGCCCCAATGAAGTCACGGTCCACCAACTCCATTGGCTCCTGTTTGATAGGCCGATTCATAATTTTCGGTACGTTTTCTTGTGAGTGCTTGGCCATATGTCGGGTAAGGTATGTTTCCTGGGGAGAAGATGAAATCAGTTCCATTGTTACACAACGGAAGCTCTTGGTTCACAGTCGACTGTTAGATGCATTATCACGTGCAGTTAAACCCTGGTTTGGCTGACTACCTGGTTAGCTCGGCAATCCTTTCAGGGCGGTCACTGTCTTTTTCGGTTTTATAGTATAATTAGATCCAGGCTCTAGCACAGTCAGTCCGAGGAATGATCAGGGTATCAGGGTTTTACTACGTATTTAAGCATAAAAAAACCCCCAGCACAACAGACAATTGCCGAATCAAGGGTATAATGAAATATTTCACTCTGCGACAACAAAAGCACAAAACAGTCAAAGGTTATATTAATTTGTGGCAGTTGGAGATCCTCAAGCCCAAAACATGATTCAAATTTTACGAGAGAGAGAGAGAGAGAGAGAGAGAGAGAGAGAGAGAGAGAGAGAGAGAGAGAGAGAGAGAGAGAGAGAGAGAGGAGTAAAGAAAAGTATCTAATCATTGAAACACAAACGCGGACTTCAGCAACTTCTGCACAAGGAATTCCATTACAAGTCTCATATTATCACTCAGCTTTTTCCTTTGATCAAGATGGAAACTCAACTCTACTATTCCACCACCATGCATAAATCATTAAATTTCAAATCTTCATTTCTTCTAGTCACATCCAACAGACATAATTATCCATCCATCCATCCATCCATCCATCCATCCATCCATCCATCCATCCATCCATCCCGCCAGCCAGCCAGCCAGCCAGATATCCATCCATCCATCCATCCATCCATCCATCCATCCATGTTATCATACATAACAGTATCATCATTATTGCCATCACCATCACTACCATCACCACCATCATCACTTTCTTGCTTTCATCATCATCATCATCATCATCATCATCATCATCATCATCATCATTAACACCATGCGCCTGATTACCCGTGCACTTACTTGCGTGTAGGATTTGCCACATATATGACAAATATGTGTTTTGAGATGCTTGGTGTCTGAGTGTTTGGGTATGTGCTCCCGCAAAGACTGCTCATCTGCGTAGCACTTGTAGCAAGAGTTACATCGGAACGGCTTGTCCGTCATATGTGAGCGTGAGTGAGATTGCAAATTAGACAGCTGAGAGAAAGCCTTTCCACAACCTGTCAATGGAAAAGAAGAGAAGTTTAAGTTTATGTGTTCATCTTGGGGTTAGTCTAGGC
>JAWQUT010000041.1:106696-125949 GCA_033807755.1 Ellobium chinense
GGGGGGCAGCGATTTTCCCTTTCTCTTTCTTTATCTCTCCTCTCTGACTGAAGGATCCCATATCTGAACACAGTTGTGCAAATCATACACTGAGGAAGCTAGACATGCCGGTCTCATTTAAAACGGACGAGTGGTTATCTAGACAGATAAACTTGTGATTCTGTCACTAGTAAATTGACAATTACCTTATCTTCTAAAATTGCGACTCCATTATGTTAGTGACAGTAGCCACCTTTGGTAGGATTTTTCATTCATCTTGATACTAGTGTGATTACATAGATTACCAAACCTGTGACTACATTAGCCACTATCTAGGTTACTAAATCGGGGATTACATTGATTAGTAAACTAGAGAAATATAGATTTTGATTACTCTATCAATACTACCCAACTAGTAACTACCTCGACTTTTAAATTAGCGACTATCTAAACTAGTTAATCAGGGATTACCTTGCTTAGTAAACTAAAGAAATACAGATTATCTGCAACAATAGATTAATTATTCCCTGGATTACGAAAATGACAATTGCCTTGACCAGTAACCTAGTGTAAACCAGTGATTACTTAGACTAGTTTATTAGTGGTTGGCTAAGACTGGCAAATCCGTGATTAATACGCACTCTTACTGTTGATTGCATAGCCTAGTGATTTAATGATTATAATCATCTAAGTCATCCAGATTAGTTAACCAGTGATTAAAAGACTAGTAAACTAGTAGAGATTATCTAGACTAGAAACTGAATGATTTATTCGGAATAGTAAATTGGTGATTACCTAAGTGTGACTAGAAAACTGGAGACATTCTAGACTAGAAACTAAATGATACTAAAGATACTAGTTGCCTTACCTCATAAACTAGAGATTGTCTGACCTTGTAAACTAACTCGTTACGTGTGACTTAAGCCCAATGGGTAATTTCCCTCAAATGTAAAGAACGGTAACTCTCGAAACACACTTTAGACCGTTTTCTCCTATTTGGCTTTGTAAATCTGTGAACATGCTGGAGAGGTTGGTGCTTGCATATGAATATTGTTTGGAACCTCATAAACACATTGGTAACCACTTTCAAAATGATGCTAATAAATCAGGAACGCCTTGAAATTAACGAAGTTAAAGAAAACATAAATATACCCCGTTACCGTCGACAGGTTACCGTCGACAGCCGGTGGTCGCATTTATTATTCTTTATGCATACTATTTTCAAAGGGCTGATTGGCACTTCTTCGCGAAATGTGGGGTGCCAAATTTCGCATGATAGAACTAAGTACCTCTAAAAGCCCTACTCTGAATTTTGTTGCAAGAATTATGAAAAAGATATGCAACTGATAGACCATTTAAAATGGGTTACTGACAAGAGTGTCTTGATTGGTTGATCTCGCAATCATGTCTTTAGTTTGGTATTCTAGAAAAATAACTTAGGCCTGCTTAACTGAAGAGCATTTTACCGAACTCGGTAAGTGGATTCGAAATGCTTTACAAAAGAAGAGAAATAATGGAAATAAAGACAATGTGCTCTTCCTTAAAATCCCCTGACTCTTAAATGAATATTTGGCTATTATTATCAAGCCCAGTTTCGTTCGACGTGCACTGAACACGAACTGTAATTCTAAATAAACCACTAGCTGATATTTTTTTAACGAAAGTGCACTTATGAAGTTATGAAAATTTGGTCTTGAATTACATCAGCTCTATACATGCAATTTTCACTACCGTTAGATGCAACCGTTCACAAGTAACTGGCACCGCGTTCCACTGACTCACCCACATTCACCCACACATCCGGACGAACACTTGAACAGACTGACCTCTTTGACTGTCATTTATTTATGACTCATCCAGCTTAGCCCTTTCGCTACGTTTGACGTACACGTTGGTTTTCATCCTTTGGTTAAAAACACTCTAAAAAGTACTGGAAGTAGCATTCCCCTGTGCGAAGTACGTACCGATACGTCCTACCTATTAAGTCTGTGAACGTCCTCCGTACAGGGTAATCAAGAGCTTGCGCATTAACGATAAGATCTCTTACCATCATAAAAGTTACATAACTGCATCGGTGCTGAATGCAACTTTAGTAGAGTTGAACATGCAGAGTTAATATAACTCTCACGATAGTAAGAGATCCCATAGCCATAGTTACTGCGCAAGTTCTCAAACGAATCAGTGGGATTTTCGTAGCATCAGTGCTTGAAAAACATAAGGTAGCGAAAGGGTTAAGATATATCCTAGATCCTGTGTGTCCATGATGCAATACAGTAGGACCGCACGAACTCAAAAAAGTTCCAGTTTGCATGGTGCTGAACTTAACAAGTAAAATTTGATGTAGGACATAAGGGATTTGGAGTCCAACGCATTAAAATCAGTCAGGATTTCTGGTAAAACGTCTCACTGACATACAATGTCGTATTACTATAAATAAATAACGAATTAAATAAAAAGGGCTTATAGACAACGATTTTAGTTGCAATAATATAATTCCTCACAAAAAAAATGGTACTTTCCTCTGATTTTCAGCTCGTTTATGACTTCTGATATAACATCACATCTGGCATAAAATTCTAAACAAAAATATACCAAAAATTTGCATCTAAAGTGTGAATACGTCCTGGTAGGCCAACAGGAGTGATAGGTTTGAGGTCGTGAGGTCTTACTGCAGGTGTTTGTTGTTCTCTCCAGAGTGACATGCAGACATGGTTCATGTAACTGGCACGAACAACGAGCTTATAATGGGCCTTTTATAAGTGTTAAGCAATGCAAGCTGAGCGAAGCAGGCCACTTAGACTTCAAGATTTAAGTCCAGACCAAAAAGCAAGTGACCAAGCTGCGAGAGACCAAAGTGCTCTCTCCAGTCCTGTTAACCACCCACAACAGAAGTGCTAGTACTTCGGTTCAGGATAGCGCTTCTATTGTGGCGTAGCTCAGTGGTTTTTGGCCTGAACTTACACTTACCTACCTGTGATCTGTGCATCTACTATGCGAGAGGGAATTGAGCTATCTGCACACTGACTGATGACACCAACTTAAAAAAATAAACGTGCGTCTTTAGTAGTATCTATGACTTACCCGGTTAAGAAGAAACCTGCGTTGCTGCAGATTTAGCAGTAGCTTGTTCAAAACACTGCTCAGCCACCGTGTAGATTTTTATCTTAGCAACGAGGGGGACAACAAACACACCTATGACACAAGGTACGCCATACAGCACGCGCACACATACACACACATATTTTATGACGCATCCGGACGACAATAAGTCTTCTGTCAGGTACTGGTAGAGCAGAGCTATATCCCTCCCCTCCCCTCTCCTCTATAAAAAAAATCTTTTGCATTGCTTCAGTCAATGAAAACAACAGTTAAAAATCGTACCAGCCAATCACATTCCTCGATAGACTCTGCTTTGAGTTTTTGTCAATGGAGTGTTCCTAGTAAACCCAAATGTAAGAGAGATATCAGCCAATGAGAGCCAATGTTTCGTTATGCATGCGTGAGGAATCATGGGATCTGACTTCAACAAATTTTTAATTCAGTCTTTCAGTTCCTTGATGAAACGTATCAATGCCATTTTTTGTCTTTTTCTGTCTTGATACGCAACATCGTACTGAATAAATTAGGCATATGTAAATTTTAATCGAAATTTGTTCAGAATTTTGGGCCGGTTTTGCTGATAACTTCATATTCATGTTTAAGTTTGAGAGAAAGGTGGGGACATAACAATTAAGTTTACGATGAATAACGTCTCTCTATGGTAGTAAATCGATTGCAAGCCATTTCATGTACTCACGACCAAAAGTAGGTGGACATACCATTCAAACGATGTCACATTTCGATACAGCTACACAAAACAAACCGATTTAGCACATGTGAAACTTGAAGGTCTTTATACATGCATGATTCACTGAAGTAAGGATAGAATTAACATGGAGGAAATGTGGTGCCCGCATTCCACATTGGGAGCCAAATGGAAAGTCACCACCATTAGGTATCATGTATGTTTTCCTCCTGCATTTCCCATAGCTTAATAATTTTGTTATTTGTGTATATCTCTGTCTCTCACATTTTATATCTGACAAACACTATGTACAATGTATCAGTAACTGTAAAGCTTATAAAGCTCTGGTGAATGCATCGAGAGGACACAATAAAAGTCACTCGCTATTGAAGCTTGCGACTTTTTATTTCGGCTCCCACATAAAGCAAAGGCTCCCTGACTCCATGTAGTGAGTATTTGATGAAATGGCAGATATGACCAGTCTTCTAAGTTTCAAATGTGCTAAATGGCTCTGTCTTGTGTAGCTTCACTGAGATATGAAATCATTTAATGACATGTTTATTTTCTTTCATCGTGAGAATATATCTCCAAACCTCATTTTTTTTGGGAAACACCGCGATAAGAGTCAGTTCAAATGAATACGTTCAGGCGACAGCTCGGATCGACCAGTACCGACTTAAGACTTATTTTGGCAGGCTTTGTCACAATCAATAATATATCAATATCAACACATACATATGACACAGATGTGGCTACTCACCGGGGTGCATACACTTGTAGGGCTTTTCGCCCGTGTGCGTCCGGATGTGCTGCTGGAGATGGCTTAGCTGGGTGAATTTGCGCTCACAAATCTCACACTTGTACGGCTTGAGTCCCGAGTGGATGCGTGCGTGTTGGGAGAGATAGGACGAGTTGGCAAAGCTCTTGGAGCAAGTAGGGCATTTGTAAGGCTTGGGGTCTTGCTTATGGACCTGCTGGCAGTGGATCAACATGTCCGACTTGGTCGTGAACACCTGGAAAGGGAAGGAAGAAAGCCATGTCACACAAGTCACACAAATATATGCATGTATGGCAGGGCTGTGGATTGAAAATATGACCATGGTTACAGAACAAGCTTACCCGGGAACCCCTGCATTACAGAGTGTTGTATGTTGAAAGCACACCACAAATATAAAGTGAGCAAATGAAAGTTGCACACCACGATGTTCTGTGGCTTCTTTCCAGCGTTTCCTTTATGCATCGGAAATTCTGCCCCTTAACACACTCAGCTGACAAAGAACACTAAATATTTCTAAAACGTCTTTTAAGCAAATTCGTTTCTGTATATGTCCACGGACCAATATGCCATAGAATTTTGTGCCTAAAAATGACTGAGAGAGGGAAATCAGGTAGAAGTTAAAAATCCACGTACAGAAGCTATTTCGACTTATTCCGGTAACATTCGGCACGGCATGTTTCACCGTGAGTACACGGTCACTTGATAGGGAGGGAGGGGGGTGTAATAGGAATGTGCGTGTTCTGAGAATAGGGAGTTCCCAATTTTCCTTAGTGCATTATCATCCTGCAACCCCAAGCACACATGGATATGGCTGCAGCAAAGCGAAGGATGTGATTAAGTGTGGAACAACATGGCCTACTGGTTACGGCATTGCTCAAGAACAAAAGGTCATAAGTTCGATTCCCGAACACGGTCATGTTGTAAGTGTCTTGAGAAAGAATTTCATGACAATTTTCCACCGTCCAATTATCTTCAAAATAGGTACCTGATAAAGGAAGATATTATCAGAACGCTAGTGATTAGCGCCTATAGTTGGCAGCGATCTTCCTCAGGAAGCTGAGAAAGCCCTAAGTGATCAGTCCTGCTGGGGTAATAATAGTGTGAAGTCGCGAGAACGGACATTAGCCTGGATATGAGACTTATAAACCGCATCATTATGATTATTATTAGTAGTAGTATAAGTATTATTATAAGTGGTGCTTTTCGTTCTCGACTTTTACACAGTAGAAGCTCACAGTCTCGAATCTCTCATACTCCAATTCCTCAGCCATTCGTTGTATAAAGCTCTGATCCCTCTTCCTTTATTTCTAGACTAAACCAGCACGGACGGCAATTCTATGAATGGGATATTAGGTGACTAAACTAAAATTATCTGCTCCGTGGAGATCCTTCCACTGCTACTCAAGTGCAATTATAGTAGCAATATAATGAATCAGAGCGCACTCCCGCTCTGTGAACGGACACTTCTACTGGATGACTACAGTCAGATTTACCCGTTGATTTACTCGATAGTTTTACACTGCGTGGTGTCTGTAGAATTTGAAATTTTAATCTCATTCTTGAAAAAAAAAATGGGAGGAAGTGAAATGGTCCTGCCTGACCATCTTAATGCCTCACGAACTAAAATTTCTTAACAGGTCGTCCCGTAAAATTGATTTCGTAAGATTCTACTAAATTTGCTCTTTAAACATTTTGGGAATCAACGCACAATGCTACTAAACAGAGCAGAGCAGTCTGTATTGTGGAAGCAAAGTTTGGTCTGACCGAAGCTTATTTCCATTGAATCAGGTTACCTAATAATATCTCGTAACAGTCTGGATGATTTCATTGCATCTTGTTTATTTCCGCACTGCTGTCAGGAAATTTCCGCGCCTGCATTAAAGCAAACAACAACGGATAAACATCTGTGGAATAGCATCAAATCCTGAAAAAACAAACCAAAAAAAAAAACTGCCAGAAGAGAGACCAATTAAATTAAAGAAGTGGTCAAACAGGTGAACGTGTTTCACCAGGCAAGCTTTCATTCTACTCTCACAAACATAATACGGAGATCCGGTGAATGTATAAAAATGTCTGAAGTCTTGTTGGGGGTGTTTTGTGAAACGCATTGAAAAGTCGAAGCATCATTATGACGACCGCAAGCATCAAGCTGCCACTGGGAAAGAAAGGACCAAACTGAAAGTGTTGAGGTGGTGAGTTAAACATGCAAGGAGGACGAAGCAAAAGAAGAAGTTTCCAGCAGCGCCAAAGACTGGAACGGCTTGTAAAACAGAGGAGAGAGCGCCTGTAAACAGTAGACATCAACGACAGCAAAACAGTAACATTGAAGACGATAACAACGACTACGACAACAATAGTAGTAGCAGCAGCAGCAGCAACAACAACAACATCGACAACAGCATCAGTAGTATAAGCTTCAAGTATAACAAGGTCTGCCTACGTACCGAGTGTGTTGAGGCAGCTGAAATTCAGTGAAGGGGCATTAGGGGGCACCGATTTTTAGGGGTCACTGGTCCCATACATATACTAATACACTAGAGAATGGTTAAAACAACAAGTTTAACAAGTTTAAAAAGTTAATTAGGAATAAGCCCGGACCACAGATGCGATACACGTACAAAGTACAATATGCAACGGGACAACAGGACCAAAGACTTATGTTTGGATTGAACAGAGTTTTGATTTAGATAGAGAAGTCTAGAAGGAGGAAAACAAGCAGAACCTTTAGTTTCCTCTCGTTTTAGCGGTACTTTCGGCTTACCCGTCTTCACTTCAACTGTTGTCTACTGTTTTCAGGGCTAAGATTAATAGAGAGATGGAATAAGAGAGACAGAGCCTATGTTTATTACGGCCATCATATCCACATCATAACTGCCATTCTGAGGCAACAGAGTGGCCCAATGGTTACGGAATGGATCCCAGGATCAAAAGGTCTTTCGCCCGATCCCAGCATCCCTGGGTCAGGCTGTGTAAATGCCTTGTGAAAACATTTTTATGCACAATCAACCCAGTCCAGCCGTCTGTAAAATGTGTCCATGACTGGGGGCAGTGAGAGAGAGTATTGTGAGAATGCTAATGATCAGGGCTTTGATATCACGTCGTGACATAAAAAGAAACACGTCACGTGATCTGCTTTTTCTTGAGTAATAATATGCGAAGATAACGTCCATGTTGATGTAGAAGGTAGTATCTGACAAAATGCAAAATGCAAATTCTAGAATCAATATTTTTTTTTCTTCAAATTTTAGGCCGGTTTTGATGAAAGCATCTGAATTCTTGTGCAATATAAATGATGTTTAAAACGGAACAATTTTAAGAGGAATTTGTCATTTTCATATTTCTATAAGTCGCTGTGTGTTGGCTCCACACTCTTGTTTTTCTCTAAAATTCATTTGTGTGACATACGACGTTATGCGCCAGCAAAGATGTTAATGTGAGCAGGCGAGCAGGGCATGCTGCCCGTATGGAAGATTGTAAACGTATATACTCTATTATTATGGTTGGTGTTATTCAGGTTATTATCATTATTGCTACTATTTTACAGTTATGATTCACTGCTCAGATAAGAGCGGTGTAAAGGGTTTCCTGTTATACAGTCGATTGCTCATAGTAGCAACGGAACAGGAGCATAGAAAAATGTTGCAGTTATGTGGAAGCTGCGATGCAAAGATGCTGTGTCTTTTTTATTTTAAACTTCATTTCAGCTTTCTGGAAAAGACTAGCATTAAGCTAAAAGTGCTGTTTTAAAGGATTGCGATTAAGCGGGGCTACGTGTAATTGAAGATCATATCAGCACCTCCTGCGGGTCATTCTCGAATAGAGAGAGAGAGAAAGAGAGAGAAAGAGAGAGAGAGAGAGAGAGAGCAAGAAAAAGGGGAGAGAGAAAGAAAAAGAGGAGAGAGAGCAAGAAAAAGAGAGGAGAGAGAGAGAGAAAGAGGGGCAATAAGAGAAAAAAATGAGAGCTCCCGGCAAAGAACAGCAGAAAAATGTGAGCATTTCAAGGACAAAAATATCCTCCCAGGCGACAAAACCTGGAGAAGCTACAAAGTGAATAAAGATAGAGACGTCAAGATGTACAGGGGGGCTAAGAAATTCCAAAATAGAGAGCAGTGACAGGTCGACATGAGCGACACATTTGGGCATAAGAGGTGGAGGAGCAAGGGAAGAAAACAGAAAAAGAAGAGAGAGAGAGAGAGAGGGANAGAGAGAGAGAGAGAGAGAGAGAGAGAGAGAGAGAAAGAGAGAGAGAGAGAATTCAAGAAAAAAGAGAAGAGCTAATAAAATTTTAAGAAAAAGCAGCTCAGATCGACACGGAGGACACATCTGGATATATGAAGAAAAGGGGCAAGGGAAGGATACAGAGAGAGAGAGAAAAAGAGAGAGAGAGAGAGAGAGAGATAGACAGAGACAGAGAAAGGGAAGGAATGACAGAGACAGAAGAACGAGAGAGCGAGAGAAAGAGAGAGAGAGAGAGAAAATACAAGAGAAAAAGAACTAAGAAAATATAAAGGGAAAGCAGTTCAGATCGACACGGAGAACAATTCTAGATATAAGAAGAAGAAGGGCAATGGAAGGTTACAGGAGAGAGCGAGAGAAGGAAAGAAAAAAACAATAATTTAAAAAAAAAAGGCTAACTGAATCTAAAGAAAGAGCTCTGACAGAGCCAAATGACATTGTGGACAACTCTGCACATAAGAAGAACTATAGAGGAAGGATTCACACGAGCGAGAGAGAGAGAGAGAGAGAGAGAGAGAGAGAGAAAGCCAGAGAGCGAGAGAAAGAGAGAGCAAGACAGAGAGAGAAAGAAGAGAAAGAGATGAGGATAAGAGAAAGAAAAAGAAGAAGAAACGGCGGCAGGGAGTGATAATTTTACTCGGAAGACCGCGAAGAAAACATAATTCTCCACTTCATTTAAAGCTGCTGGGAGTTTAGGCTTTTTCTACCAGTACGAGACAGATCACACAAACCAGCTAATTCATTTCAAATAATGCACTGAACACTAGCCAGTTCTTGCCCTTTTCCCATACAAGTGGACGAAATTAAACTTGCCCATCCAACAAAACAGCAACGACATGGCGTAATTGCTCGCATTAGCGACGCCATGCATGCTCTTGTCTTCATGTGTCATTCCGACCCGTGAGTAAAATAAAATATAAAAAAAGAAATGTGCAAGCCTAAAAGGAGGTCTTCGCCCCTTTCATGCGCAGAAACCTCGAGGACCTAAAAAAAAAAAAAAAGTTCTACTTCCGTAATGTCATATCCATATTCCTCCGCGCTGGTTTTCACATAGGCTTGAACATTAGGATAACAGCTTTTTGTTACTGTAAGTGCTTCAAAGGACAGGGTCCAGCATGAGGCCCGAAAGATCCGATCCCTTGCTAATTGAAATCCCATTTAATCCTATATTTATAGCCAAAAAGATTTTTAACCAAAAAAAAAACAACCAAAAACCAGGCAAGGTTGTCTTGCCCCATGCCCCATGCTAGCTAGCTCGAAAGGACCCCTGGCCTGACGCTTGGAGATGAGGCTGTGCTGTCACCGAGAGGACGTAGAAAACAAAAAACAAAAGGATCGTGGCTTGCGGGGGCTTCGTGGTCAACAGGCGAGTTCTTTCCCATTTCATCTGATGAACATTCTGCACTCTCTTTCTCATTTGATATGAAAGACGTTCGAGAAACAACCCGAGCCTACATCATTAAATTCTTTTTTTTTTTTTTTTAAATTTTTATTCCGTTGTAAAGGCACGGTACCTCTAACCTGTGACCTTAATATCAAACATATATGTCACTTTCCTATCCCCCCCCCCCCCAAAANAAAAAAAAAAGAAACCATCCAACTCATATACTTATTCTCCTCCTCTCTCTCTCTCAGCTCCTTTTTCCTCAGTATCATTAGAACCAGATGAAAATACAGAAAAAGCACGGAAAACAGGGGTGGTATCGGGTAGGTTACACACACACACACACACACACACACACACAAAAAGCACGGCGGGCGATTTCTGAAGTATATTATACACTGAAGGAATAAACTTTGCCAAATAATGCTGAAGTTATGTGGTTCGTGAGCAGGAAAAACGGGCACGGCGTGAGCGCGACCCCAAACGTTAGAACGCACTGGGGACTCATTCTGGGGTGACACAGGAGCGTTGAGGGGAGGCCTAAGGCTGAATGGAAGAAGAGGGCACCTGTGAACTTATTTGTATGGACACAACGGAGAGCTAGGAGAGCGCTCATGAAGTTAAGTCTACTGTTGGTTACAGAACTGAAAAGAAAAATTCGAAGCAACACAGGACATGAGAGAGAAAGATCAAAACAGAAAAAAAAAAAATCGAGAAATGGAAGGACAGTGTGAGGAAAGGAACGATAGAGTGCAAGAATTAGCGAAAAAAAAAATGAAGTGAAATAGATTTGCACCAATAGAATTGAAAGGATTGCATCATCCAATGGAAATGTGCCACGTATCTCGGGCTCATCTCCAGGGCAGGACGTAATGACACTGTCTAGAGTTCTCTCCCCTTCATCTTGTTCCTGTGAAATTCTCTCCCCCTTCTTCCATGGCCATGTTTATTCTTTAAACATCTCTAACGGATGATTATCATGCTAATTTTTGTTTCTGATTTGACATCATCGTTATTCGTATTTAGCGGAAATTGGGCAGCGGATTTCCGATTTTTTAGCACTTTTTTTCGATTTTTTCCTTTATTTTTTTTTTTAAATTTCAATCCGAAGGATGGAAAGAAAACCACCTAAATGTTGAAGAGACAAATTTGACATGGAGGAGGGAAGGATGAAAGAAGGAATGAAGGCTAAGAGAAGGAGGCTAGAGAGAAGGAGAGAAAGGAAGAGAGAGAGAGAGAAAGAGAGTGAAGAGAAAGTCAAGAATGAAAACCCCATGACAGTTTGGAGCTAGCCCAATGAGGAGAGACGCTCTAACGGTGCCACAATGAAGGAGATAACGGAGAGAGACAGATATAAGAGACAGGCAAAGACAGGACTGACAGTTATGCAGATAATCGAAAGACAAAACATTGACACCGACATATAATGGCAGCCACTGAGACTGATAGGTGACGAGCAGACAGACAAACAAGAGAAAAAAAAAAGAAGAAAGTCAGAAAGACAGACAAACAAATGCAAAGACAGAAGTATATACGAAAGGAGGAAGTATACATGAAAGGAGAGAAGGGAGAAATGGCTGGAGAAAATAAATAAGATGGAAAATAAACGAAAAACAAAAAACAAAACGGAAGGTGATAGCAAACGAGAGAAAGAATTAAGCTCCCCAAGCGAGGTGATCATCATTACGTATTCTCGTGGGAAGTGTTAAATTTGCGAACAGCGCAGAAAAAGGAGAAGAATTATACGAAACAAATAATCTGCTATCTAAAAATATACATCTCCATGTGAATTGGGCGACGACCACATTAACAGCCTAATGCTTTTTTATACAGTGGAACTTCAGGAACTTGAATCCCCAGTTCGAGTTTGTGAGTAGTTCGAGTTTGTGAATAGTTCGAGTTTGGGTGTCAGACAGAAATATAGCAGTAATAGTTGTCTGAGCTCAATAAACTTATTGTTATTGTTATTGTTAATATAAGCAGCTGTGTGGCCGAATGGTTACGGCGATGGACTCGATATCTGAAGATCGCGTGTTCGATTCTCAACATAGTCATGTTGTAAAGGTCATGGGAAAATATTTCCTTCACAATACTCCGCAGTCCTGCTGTTTGTTAAATTTGTAAATAGCTAAAAGGCAGTGAGAGATATTATCAGAACATTTAGTGATCAACACCTATAAAACAACTACATCTGCTCAGGAAGCTGAGCACACCCTTGAATGAACTGGCCTGCCAGAATAATAATAATGAGAAGTCGCGAGAGCTGGCAACTACGAGACAATACGGGAATACGAGACTTACAAACCTCATTATTATTTATAACAATAATAATTTTTGTTATTATTATTATTATCATACTGTAATACCATCTTTTAAGAGGTCGCATACTAATGGCCACGTTTTACGAGATCGCAAGAACCGTCTGTGCTTTTCATACTGGTTCGTATGTAATATCACACGCTTTCACATAAAGGCAGCATAAATAGTAGTTATTGACTTGAATAATTAGCAGCCATCTTCACATGCTCCTGGAACCCGCATCACCGTGCTCGAGGCAGTTTTACACGTACCCTGTCTCCCGTAGGCTACTAACAACTCTCGAAGAGGCTGCTGAATATTACTTCTCACTCTTCCTTCTATCATCGCGATATCTTCTCCATCGACTTCATGAACACGTCATCAATCGTCATGATCTGGGCTAGAACAGCTACTATTGTCCCAAGCCAAATATCATCATCGTTATGAATACCACTTATCATGATGACCATCACCACCACCATCATTATTATTATCATCACTGCAACCACGACATTAGGTAGCATCACCATCACAATAAATAACATAACGGAGACTGCAAACTGCAACGCTGTCATCCTCAGCGTCATCCCATTCATAATCATTTTCACCTCCTGTGGCAGTAGCCCCATACACCACTATCATGAGCAGCACTACCACCGCATCCACCAGTACCAACCATCGGATCCATAACGGCAACTGCTAGAGCAACCACCTCATCCAGCACCACAAAAGCCATTATCACTATCAGTCATCTCCAGATACTGCACGTTGCTGGCAACGATAATGTCACTGATAATGTTAACGATAATGTAATAAAGATAAAGTTGATAAGAAGAGCAATAACGACGATGAAGGAAAACGAAATGGCCCTAATGTTCAATGCAGGCGAATTGAAAATACCAAACAAAAAAAAAAAAGAGAAAAAAAGAAAGCAAAAACAAAAAGCCTTAAAATGAAAATAACGAATTCTCTCAAATTTGATAACCAGGCTAATAAGGGTTATTGTATTATTGGAGTGATTAAATTTGAGATTTCATTGGAAAGATTCCTTTTCCCTCACACCCCAACCCCCCGTGAAATTGGAATCGTCCGTGACCTGCTCAATGCATGTTGTGCATGTTGGGGTCGCCTCGACCCACCCACCTAAGGAAATGGGGTTAAAGCGGGCTTTATTACGTTATGTGATTACATCTCACACAGGCCAGAATCTCGCGTGAATTTAAGAAAGACAAAAACGGCCAGGAAAATTGGGGGATATTTACATATGTGTTGGAAGAAATGGGGTGGGGTGAGGGTGTGGAAAGTGGGAAGTGGAAAGAGAAAGGGGTAGTAGAAGAGTTAGGGATGGAAGGGGGGGGGGACTTTTTAAAGGGGTGTTTGGAGAGAGAAAATTAGCTGGCATGGATGGACAGGCGGGGATGCTAGCGGACGGACGGACGGTGGTCAGCTAGCTAGTTAGCCAGCTAGGCAGAAAGATGGATGGATGGATGGATGGATGGATGGATGGATGGATGGATGGATCGATGGATAAAAGGATATGCGTGCCCGCAAGCATGTGCATGTCTGTCAAAATGTATGGCTAACTTCATAGCACCATTCCTCCCTTTCTCCCTCTTCCCCATGGGATCTTGGGTCGGCACGACCTTAACTCTAGGGCCTTTGGCGAATAATATTGTGAAAGATGGTGCTCACTGCTAATTAAGTGCCTCATGCCAATGATTCCTGGAGTACCTGTTAATGACAGGTCACACCAAAAACGACCTTTAGGATTAAGGACGACGTGTAAATTTGTTAATAATCCCTTCCCCCCAACAGTTGTAGTTCCATCAACAACTCTTCATTTCATCCCGAAATTACCAAGGAAAAAGAAAAGCAAATCTCAAGACATGTTCTCTACTCCCAGCATTTTTTAAGTAAGCCCCATGCCACGGCCCTTGCCTGCCATCCGCCTCCGTAACTTTTATTACCATTCCATGTCCTTAATCTCTCGGGTCCATGCAATGCTGTCAACATCCGTTGCATTTCTGAGTTTGAGGCCCTTGGCTTGACAGTGATAGAAATTTGGCTGACCAGCAGCAACATCGTAATACGACAAATGGGTTGTTTTGATGGATGTGGAAGAGTGGGGATGGTGGTTGTGTGGATGAAGGGGTAGATGTGGATGCAAGGTATGGTGACTAATAATATGGTACTGTAAGATGTGTAGTGACAGAGTATATCGTAAAAAAAAAACCAGAGAATAATATTTTGTACGGAGACACAGTATGGTGTGAGATGACAAAAGTGGTGACACAAAATATTGTGAAGTGACCAAGTATGCTGAGTAGTGGCAGTGTGCACTGTGATGTGCTACAGTGACAAGATGTGGTAATGTACACTGTGACAATAGAATGAACTCTGAGATGATAGAGTTGACAAAGTGTTCTGACAGAATAGATTGTGAAATGACACAGGATAGGGGGAATGCAAACTGAAAGAGGGCAATGTGACGTAAAAAGGGGTGTTTTGAAGTGATGGAGATGAAAAAGGGTAATATGACAATGAATTATTTTTGTGAGGTGACAGAGCATACTGTAAAGTGACACAGTATATTGTAGGGTGACAAAGTTTACTGTGAGATGACAAGAGAATATTGCGGTATAACAGTAAAGTAACAGAGAGCAATTTGAAGTGAAAGAGAGTAGTATGAGAGAGCAGTGAATGATATGAGGAAGTAAAGGGCATTGTAAGGATGGCATAGTATATTATGAGCAGGGCCGTCTTAAGTATTTCGGGGGCCCTGGGCACTCAGGCCCCACGGGGCCCCTTACCTTCTTGATACAAAGTAAAAGGTTAAGTCTATAGGCCTACCATGTGTCTGAAAAAATTCACACCCGGGGCCCCCCAGAGCCCCCCAGAGCCCGGGGCCCTGGGCTACTGCCCATAGTGCCCTGCGGGTAAGACGGCCCTGATTATGAGATGACAGAGTGTGTTGTGAGATGACAGAAGGTATCATGAGGTAATTGAGGGTGTCTCGTGTGGACAGAGTATACTATGAGGTGCACAGTTTTTGAGTGCATTATGATTTAACAGGCTGTAATGTGATAGCTTGAAAGAGAGCGTATTGTGAGGTGACAATGTATATTATGAAGTAATACATAATTTATTAGGGTATAGAGACTGCATTACAATTGAGCGGGATACGAAGCTTATACATCTTGTAATGGATATCATAATTAAGTCCAGAACTGTGAAGATTTCACAATGACCTGACATGCATTATTACATTTTTTATATGTAGATTTATTAAATTTTCTTCTTTATTTTACATATGTTATTCATACCGTTGTGCATACATTACTAATACAAGAATTACAGGGTTTTCAATAAAAAGACTACACATTTTTTTCCCTGAAAAGTCACACGAAACTTAAGCACTTTTTAAAATATTTCAGTGAGTCGTTTGATATAACAATGGCAACGATCTGTCCAAAACTTTGTCCAGAAAAAAAATATCCTACATAGTACATGAAAACCACAGAAAGTCAAAAATTTAGAAATATGAATTTATTAAACAGTGGACGTTTCACATTGTCTAAACAATGGCAAAACAATAATTTTATTTTAAATTCTATTAATGGATACAGCAATTTGTTAACCGTGACACCAGGTCTAAAATGTGGAGCATGATGCATGAATATATTTATTTCCATATGCTTTTAAATTATTTTTCTTGGTCACATTTTTTGCCAGATCTTGACAATGTTACCAGGAAACCAATTTCCTTTGGATTAAATTCACATGGTTGAATTGTTTTAAAAAATGCGTAAATTTCATGCCAATTATTTAGGGAAAAAACGCACAAAAAAACCCAAAACAACGTTTATTGAAACACCCTGTTTTTGGCTATATTCTACAACTAGGACCAAATACAAATACTGATATTTGTTTATGCAGAACTTTTAGTTGGTTCTCATAGCATTATCCAAATTCAAACATGATTTCAATTACTTCAGACCTGAGACTAACAGAAGAGCATTTTGTCTGAAACTCGGTATGTGGCATCTGAATGTTTGCTTTTTTTTAATAAAAAAAGGAAATATTGTGAAATTAATTGCATTTCACGCGTGATACATTATAATTTACTTTTAAGTGACATAAAACTTGCCGGAATACAGATTTCAGGCACAATTTTGTTTTGAATGAACTGACACAGACGAGAATATCTCGCCATACTTCTGACTCATTTTTCAACAAAAGTTTGTTTATGGAGAATTTTGGGACAACAGAAAAAAAAAAAGGTTTTTCAGTTTGGTCACTTAAAGCTAAAAGAACTGCTTGGATGTAACCGACCTGTCTCTGAAACATCATATCTGTAAAATACGACGTTTTGCGTCAACAAGTACGATATTTCAGCAAATACATCTTCTTCTAATTATTGCCCGGAGACTCTACATCCACGGACGCTAAGCACCATTAAGGCTGGTGCCGGAAAAGAAAATGTATTCTTAGTATATATATCATGAAGGAGATCTCATCAAAAACTCGTGAATGAACTTCGTCTGAAATGTGGATACATCCTTCCTTTTAAGAAAGTGTCTTTGAAAATTATTTAATGGAGATAGACGGCTGTTTACTTGTGTTTGTTTGTGTTTCCGAGAGTTAAAAAAAAAATGACACTTTAAACTGTGGGCAACCTCTTCTTTGAGGAACTAGGCAGCGTGACTTTGCACGTCGTATCAATGCGCGAGCGGACACGATGACGTTGATGCAAAAAGGGCCGAAGGAAGTGGTCTGTTTACTGCCTTACTGGTTGTTTGTATTCACTGGAACGGAGTAATAGTTTAAGCGGACTTGAAATGTTGCATGTGCCTTTTTTTTTTTTGCCTGTTCTGAACATTTTTTTAAAAATGTTGTGTTCATGCTGGGTTTCGTGCTCACTGATATCGTGAAGGTATTTCAGAAAAAATAATTGAAAAAAAAAATGTTGAAACGATACTTTCATGTCATAACAAAGTTTAAGTCTGAAGTTTTTGAGGTATTAATTTCGGTAATTTCCGTTCAACAACTCTAAGCCGCACCTGTGAACGAATCGTGTATAGCACACTTATTGTTGTTTTTCCTGCCTGCCCGCTCCAAGAAATCTAAGAACGTCAAAGTATTTTGGCAAACTACATATTTATGTTCACACGGATAAACAAATGGTTAACACAAACTGTTCATGCTAAGGTATGAGCTATCTTCGTAATTAATGAAAATAAAGTTAAGAGAAAATACCATTACATTCAAACATCAAATCTGCTGCATGTTTGCCTGAAGACACAAAGTTCTTAACAAAACGTTTAGAAGTGTATGAGCTGATAAATGTATTCCGATATGTCATCAGGGTCAGCTTAAAATTCTGAACAAAATGGCTCCTGTAATTTCATTTGACACAACTGGGTGAAATACCACCCTTTACGTCAAAACGGATTAACTTTTCACGCTTCCGCGCAGTGTCTAGATACCTTTAACTTTGAGGCATTGTTATCTCTAGTGTCACGCGACTTTGTATCAACAGTAAACATGTGGACGAGATGCCGTTATAAAAGGGACAAAAGACAGAGTCTATTTGCTGCCATGCACGTCCGGTGTCTCGCTGATAATTTCCAGAGACAGAACATAGCAACAATCTACAGGATGCCCGGACACTGGAGGGGAGGGGGAGAAAAGAAATTACAAAAGGGGATGGAAGAGAAGACAGAAAATGTGAGAGAACATAGAAACATAGCCAAGGGAGAGGAGGGAGAAAGACAGGAGAGAGACAGAAGAGAGAGAGAGAGAGAGAGAGAGAGAGAGAGAGAGAGAGAGAGAGAGATGTGTTGGGGTGACTGAGCTCTGAGCTGACCATGTCTCAAGCAAATCATTTCCAGCTTTCAGCGAACCGAAATCATAAATCAAATAACATGCGCACGCATCGTCAGAAATATTCGCTCGATTCTGGCATGCAATCAATGACGCCAAGTAAATTTAATTACCAGGACAAAGCATAAATCTCTCTGCTACTCCTTCCTGTTTGCTTCCAAACAACAATAAACAAACAAACATATAAACAAACAAACAAACAAGAACGGTAAACCTACTAACTAACTAACAACTACTTCAAGATCTGAGGGCTGAATACATTATCAACATGAAAATGAAATAGTTTACCGGAAAGGAAAAAACAGGCGGGTAAAGGGAAATCTAGAAACACATTAACATGTGCTCTTGAACATTAGTATGAGTAGGCCAGAAGCGGTGAGATATACATATAATGAAGAAAATAAGGAAGTCAATGCGCATCTTGCAAGAATGACACCATCGTACTGTATCGCAAATATCTCTCAGAGACTTAGAACGTTTCACATGGAAACTTCGAATGTGCAGACTGTCAAGACGCCAGTGTCTCTAAATAATAGCTTACCCAAACTAGTCTGTACCAATATAAATTCATACGATCCTTCAGTTCCAATCTGGATCTTTACAGTAGATCAGCGCAATCTATAATTTACAATCACTATTTTTGAAGGATAGCATTTCTCCCAGCCTTTACATTTCTTAATCATAATCCTAATGCGAAACTGCGTGAGCCAGAATGTCCTCACTAAAAATATTTTGAGTTAGTAATCAAATTTGACAAGGAAACTGGGGATTTTGGACTACAGCATTGCAAGGTGAAAACGGCTCTACCGAATCCATGAGGTTTGAGGACATCAAGTCTTAATTTATATAAGAATCCCCCAGGTATAAGTTACATTCTGAAGCATGAGAGTATCCTCCCCCTCCTCCCCCCC
>JAWQUT010000041.1:129758-140735 GCA_033807755.1 Ellobium chinense
CCCATCCTCAAACACTACCCCTCCCCTCCCTCTGGCTCTGTCCCCATCCAGCCCACTTTTCCCAATTCCGTGCATGTCACTGGTCACATGCAAGGTCTCCCACTGCTGGCTTACGTCACCAACATGCATGTGCACCCTCGAGCCACTCACCCAGGAGCTCAATTGGAGGGGAAGAGAAAGGGGGGAAAAAAAGAAGAAGATTAAAACTCGCACGAGTTGGGGGGATATTAGGCAATGCTATTTACGAGTTGCCAGTTGGCCTGCGAGGATTATATTGATTTAACGAAATTGGCATTATTTGGAGTTTCGCCCTTGAGAACTTTCGATTTTCAAAAGCATGTGCGTACGCGCAATAACAGGGCTACAACTGCAAGAAAATTTCTATCCATTCCTCAGCCATCTTCCCCGCCCCTTCCTCACTATCGCTCACCTTTGGGCTAGAGTATCAAAAATAATCACGCTTTCTCAGGATAGACATATTCACTCAATCTACTATTCGATGTCGCCGGTATGTCATTCAAAACAGCATGCAGGTCTATGCTATATCCAGATCATAAGGAACTGCAAGGGAAGAAAGAGGCAATCAGAAGCAAACACAGAAAAATGAGTAGGAACCCCTGCCTCGTTCGTGACCAAGTCGTGTTTACACCTTCCTGATCATCAAATTTCTATAATTTCTTTTCGAATTCTTATCTTGACCTGCACGCCTCCGAATTCTTCGAAAATAAATAATGGTAATGAAAGAAAAAAAGAAAGAAAAAATCTCGGCCAAAATTGCCCGGACAAGCTGAGAAATTTGACTTAAATCTCTCAAAAAACCTGGCCAATCCAATCTGCTGCTGAGAAATGTCCGCTCCTCGCGTTCTGATTGGCGGATCCGTGTTTGATCGAGGCATGTCGCTGCATGAAAGCTTGACAGCGTGGAAAGTGCAATGAGAGATTGGGGTAGAAAAATTGGGAAAGGGAGGCAATAGGGTGAAAGTAAGGGAATGAAATTAAGGAAAGGGAACCGGTGTGGACAGAAAAACAAAAACAATACACACACATGCAGAAAGAAAATTTTAAAAAAAAATAAATGCAGTTGGAGAATGGATTGTGTAAAGCTTCCAGTGTCCCTCCCTCCTCTCCTTTTTCGTCTTTTATCATTATTCTTTTTTTATTTACTTTGTTTTTGATGATATTCCCCAAAAGACATGGGCATTGAACTATGTAAATAGGAGGAAGAGCGAGGAGGAAGAAAAAGTAGGAGGGGCAAGGAAAAGGAAGGAAGGAATGAAAATAAGAAGAGGTAAGAGATGAGAGTGAGACAGGACGGGCATATGAGAAGAAGGAAAACAAGTAAAGGGGCGCGGTGAAGAGGAATGGGGAAAGCGAATTAAGAAGGATAAGGGCAGTAAGCGAGAAAAGGGAGGTTATAAAAAAAAGAAAGTTAACGAGTTGAGGGCGGGAAGGGGAGGAGCCAGCGGTGACGTAGGGCCAAATCATGAACTGCTCGTCGCGATTGGCAGGGTAAATTTGTAGATGACGACATCGTTTTCTGGAATTTAGCATATCATTTGAGAGGGTTTATGCGTGGAATAAAAGAGCCTAAAAACGGTCTTGGAGAAGTTATTCCGGCAAAAAACTAGTACACCCTCCCAACCAGGAAAACATGTGCAGAGTTCAGCGTATCAATACTCAGAATTGTCCTATTTATGGAATTTTGCATATCATTTTAGAAAAGAAAAAGGGTTTAAAGCTTAGCTAAAACTATCTTAGAGAAGTTACTCCGACCAAAAAAACCAAAAAAAATCAATCTCCGTGTGCAGCATTCATTTTATTGCTGTGTGACCTGGGTTCGTTCTGAATAAATAAAATAAAATACTTCAATACTGTTCAAGGCCCATTTATGGCTTTTATGGAATTTAACATATCATTTGGGACGAAAAACAAGGAGTGGAGAGGGAAGGAAGGAAAAAAAAAAGATCATAAATTCAGTTGAGTTTAAAATTCAATTAAAAGAATTTATTAATCCCTAGGCCAAGAACATTATTTCAATACAAAAACTACATCTCGATAGAGTCTAGTAATGCGGAAGGAGGAAGCAATTTAAAACAAAGGTAAGAATAGAGGGAAAGAAGGAATAAAGAAATAAACAGGTAGACTACATAAATAAAGACGCACTCAGGAAGGACACCCATCCAAAAATTTTGTATTAAGCTTGTTTGAAAGTAATAGTGTGAAAGTTAAGTGTGTACGGTACCTGGGCAGTATATTGACGAATCTCGATATAAGATAAGACAGCGCGACAGTTCGGCGGTGTTTCTTGATACTTTTATTAACAACAGCGATCCTCTTATTCCAGCTCAAGTATTGTTAATTTCTGCTTAACCGGAATCCACCTACTCGCAACCTCCGCTTATTCACAACATTTTTGAAAGAACAGAGTCCTATGTTTCCGCAAATATGAATCACGACTCACTGTAATTATAACGTCATCTATGCTCCGGCGGAACTACGATCAAACGACGTCGATTGTGTTAACCATATCAGAACTAGCAACGACACCCACTATTTGAATGGGATTGCCATGCCTAAGTAACCTGAACACCCAATAGGGCATACTACAGATGAGAGAAAACAAAGCGTGGCCCGAAATCCGAACAATGAACTCTAAATCAAGGGAAACAGCTTTTATTTCAGCCAATTCAAACGACAACTGGAGGGTTTCATGAACTTGCACGAGGAAGAATTAGTTTTTGAAAACTAAAAAGACTTCTTGAATAGACAAATTAAGCCCGCCTCACAAGTTGGCACCAAGAAAGAAAAAACGGCGATCAGATTTCAAGGGTGTACAATTATGGCCTCACTATGAACTGCATTAGAGTTACACGAACGCGTTTCCTTAGTTTTATTATGGTATAACAACAGCAGAAACCCCCCACAGTCAGGACTGCGTAGAGCTGAGATCGTATGAATGCAGTTCGTAAACTTCAGTTCACGTGAACTTGATCTGAGTTTAACAGCTATTTTGGACAAACTAGTCTGGATCTGAATTGTACCAAATTTGGGTGCGTGATCTAAACTTTAACTTTCTACCTAAATTTTACTTCGCTTCACATCGGCTTCGACAGTGAGAACAAAAAGTCATTTTCAAAACCAAAAGGAACTTACCTGATGTGAAAACTACTCAATTTTCATGGAACTGAGCTAAACTTGATTTTTAGGGCTTTTTTTAAAGTGAACTGAACTTGATGGGAACTGACTTTCTTGGTGAACTTGCCTAACCCTGCTCGCAACGCAATCAGCAAGTGTTAGATATTAAATTAATTATCACGGTGTTACACATGACACACATGGATTGCTGAATATCAGGAACACAGGCGTCACGGCATAATTTTTTTGTGAGAAAACTTGCTCGCCACTGTTCCATGACGTGACTGTACAGTCTTCTTGAGGCAGTAGAGAGCTTTTACCTTCAAGTTTGGACCTCTAAAGGACCACCATGGCAGAGAAAGGCATGAGTATAGCATTATTGCGATCATATTGCACAGCACGACTCAGTTTAGTTCGTAACGGCAATATGATCGTAACACTATGAAATGCCATGTGCACATATTCACTTCTGTCTTAATAGTCCCTTATGAGATCCGACCTCCAAAATAAAAGCTCTCTAATAAGGAAGTATGAGGGCTGCACAAAGGCCTTTATTGTAAGGAAGAAAGGCAGAATTTACAAGCTTGCAGAAAGCTCAAAAAGTCCTGATATTAACTCTTTGTAAATTACAACACCCACTCAGAAAGCAATGGCAAACAGGGTTAAGCAGATCTGAGATCAAATGAAAGCTGTTCACGAACTTAGATTCAGTTCACAAGAACTTAGGCTAAGCTTAATTGTTAAAAATTAGGACAAAATGATCTGGATTTAAACTGTAGCTATTTTTTGGTGAACTTTAATTTTCTACCTATATTTTCAGTTCAGTTCACATCTGCCTCGGAAATCAGAACCAAGTGCCAGTTTCAAAAACCAAGAGGAACTGATCTGATCTGAAAACTACTCAGTTTTCATGGAACTGAGCTGAACTTGATATTAGAGCTTCATGTCATTAGTGAACTCTTGATCTAAACTGACTTTTTGGGGTGAACTTGCCCAACCCTGATGACAAAAGGAAAAGAATCATACAAAAGAAAAAAAGGAGGGAAGAAGGGGAAAGATGGTGTGGTCAAGGGCAGAAGCTCAACAACAATGTCACTGCAGGATATTCAAAACAGTTACAGAAGAAAATACCTCACAAACACTCTAAGGGGACAGTCCATACTTCTCTCTTTGTGAGATGTTCGTTGGAAAAAGTCTGCTATAAATTTAGAAAATGAGATGCTGGGGACCAGGGTCTAACAAGTCTAAAGGTATTTCAATCTCAGTAATGAGTTACAATGTTGTGGTGTGTTTCATGTTCACCAGGACAGAGGGCCTATTGTGTTTTAAAGGGACAGGGGTTGTTATTAGCTTTACAGTCTAAGAGGTCCACATTACTTTTCGTTAACTTTAAACCGTATATAAATTTTTCCTTTCGTTCGACAGTTTTTGAGAAGACATCACTGGCATATCAAGAATTTCATCCTGCACACACCGCCATTACTCATGCTGCGTGACGTCAAAAAAAGCGAGTTAGCCTCGTAGACGATGGTTTCAGACGATTCGCGCCTGCGTCCGCACTCATCGTCGGCTAGTACATATTTCTCTCTTTATGACGTCACACAGCATGAGTAATGGCGATGTACCCAGGATGAAAATCCAGCAATGTTTCCAGACGGAAGGAGAATATACGCTGTTTAAAGTCTTCTGAAAAAAATATGTGGATTCTTAATAGAGCGAAGCAAATAATTACTCCGGTCCCTTTAAACTTGGAAGACACAAGAACAGCCGAGGAGAGCGCTCGTCACGTGGCATGTAGGGGTAAGACTGACCAATACAGTACTCACGTGATCGCATATCTTGCACTGGTAGGTTTTGGTACCAGTCCTGGACGGGGGCTTGACGGGCTGCGGGACCACTAGGGGCGTGTTAGGGCCCCCGGGGCCGTTCGTGGGGGTGGGGGGCCCGCTCAAGCTTCCCGTGCTGGTGGTCCGGGCGTAGTTGACGCCCCCTCCACCCCCACNCCCCTCCTCCTCCGCTGCCACCGTTGCCCCCTCCGCCAGCACCAGGACCGCCGACGCTGCCAGTGTTCCGTTGTAGATGGTCGTTGAGACCATGGTGCAAACCATCGTGATGGCCCAGACCAAGACCTGGGGACAGTAAGAACACAGAGCGTGAGCGGACACTATACAAGGAAGTGCTCACGAGACAAATGCAGAGATGCGAAAGAAAGAAAGAAAGAAAGAAAGAAAGAAAAAGAGAGAGAAAGAGCAAAAGAAAGAAAGAAACAAGAAAGAAAGAAAGAAAGAATAAAAGGAAGAAAGAAAGAATGAAAGAAAGAAAGAAAGAAAGAAAGAAAGAAAGAAAGAAAGAAAGAAAGAAAAAGAGAGAGAAAGAGCAAAAGAAAGAAAGAAACAAGAAAGAAAGAAAGAAAGAAAGAAAGAAAGAAAGAAAAGAAAGAAAGAAAATATAGAGGGTGAGATGAGACTCGACTCCGTCAGCTTGTGTGTTGGCAGTCTCTCACCTGGCATTCATTTCGGAATCAGGTTGACGCCAAAAACTAAACCACACTGCCACATTAGTAGAGTGGCTAAATAGCTGGAGTCTTAATAATAATAAAAATAATAATAATAATAAAGTGATAATAATAATGTTAATGATGATAATAATAACATAATAATAATAATAGTAATAATGGTAATAATAGTAATACAGGCTGTAACAATGATAGTAATAATTTAAACGCTAACAATAATAATGAAGTCTTAAAGCCTATTATCTAAGCAAACATCTGCTAACGCAACTTAACATTATTATTACCCAAGCTGACCAGGATAATCAGGGACCTCGCCAACTTCCTGAATGGTATACAGTGCCACTGCTCACCAGCATTTTGACCACATTTTTCACTGCCTATAGCCAAGTATCCATTTTTTGGTCATAGTGTGAGGGAAGGAGGTAGGGGAACATGGAGATAAGCGGAATCGCCGCTGGCAAGAACGAGTATATCAAAGTGTTATCCTTTAAAAAATCATTACTTCCCCTGTAGGTGTCGAATTTCCGGTGAGACTTTAAGAGGAAGTTAACCATTATAGTTATCTAAACAGGCTGAAGTAATCGAAGAGACAGGTAATGATTATTTCCCTTTGGTGTCTCTAACATCCGGTGAATTTTCAAGTCTTTTATGCACTGAAGTTTTACGTTTCATTCGTGGACGGACTTCTTCATCATTCATCAACTAGCCACGAGAAAGTTATCTTGATACACCACACTTTTCCTCCAGTCCCAGATTCAGTGCAGAAAGAAAGAGATTATTACTAGCAATATATCATAAAAATCCAAATATGTTTCGATAATTTTTTTGAAAAGTAACAGACGCAAAATTACAAGATAAAGTGGATAATATTTAACTCATGTTTGTTATCATGAAGATAATAACATGTCATGTATGCTGAAGGTTGTAACGTCTTCATAAACTTTACTTTGTAGAGTATACGCATCCTCTTCTTAATTTGCTTTTCATATTCACTAGTATTAACGATATTGTCCGTATTGTTATTTGATATATATTGACGTTTACATGCTCATATGTTGATAAAGACTTGACTTGAATCCTCAAGTCTTGACCGCAGTAGCTCTTGAAGATGTTGCCTTGGAGTCAAGCTAGTACTAAGTGTAGGTAAACAGACGACGGGGGGATAACAGTAATACTCCATGTAATACAGTCTGGCTTTGTTAACAAGATAAGTGACTGGACGAGATTCATGAAATGGTCCATTCATGAGTAAAACAAAATGCTGGAGTCAGAGAAAGAGAAATAAATATGCATGCACATGATAGTTCACAGTTATCGCTTAGGATAAGAGTAAGTACTTGATATTAAAAAAGCAAAGGAAAACAAAAGCGGGTGACTGAGCGATTACTTATTTGCTTTTCTTTTATTTATTTAGTTCTTTACTTACTTACTTTTCTATGTAGTAGAAACATTTACTGGACTGCATTACATTCACATATAGTCTGAGCCAAACAAAAAATATTTAATGGAAAAAAAAACGCGGGTGGGGAGATAGAGAAAGGATAAAAGAACTTGCAAGGAAGAGGAAAACAAAGAAAGCAGATGAGACTAGAAACCTATTGACGTCTTTTTGGTTTACACATATTGCCTGACAAGACTAACACCCCATTTTACAAATGGGCAGGCAGGCAACGCACCAGCGGCGAAAGAATACCTAGGGCACCGAAAGGCATCATAGACGAACGCATTAGACTCCGTGAAAAAGTTGGACGATTGGCGAATCGGGCGGAGTGAAAAGATCTATCGGAGATTATATTTCGTTGCTATACACATTCTTTTTTTTTTTAAAGGGTGAAAAATATAAAGAGGACTGATGTGTATAGTTACTTTTTGTGTATTTTTCTGCGAATCTGGGTGAAAATCGCATGTTTTACGTTATGTAGTTCTCAAGAAATCTGTGACACAAATTTGGCTGAAGCGTTTTATTAATATGAATAAAGCTTTGTGTTCTGAAAATTTGCAGTAGAGTTGTAGTACTCCTTAACTTGCAGTTTCTTATTGCCGGTTTTGGTGCAATTTGAAGGATTTTTTATTTACACGTAATTTTGAATTACTTCACGCATCCATAAGATCCTGCACTCTCTGAAATTTTTATCACTCATCATTTCCTTTAACATCAGCTTATTTTTACTGGTATGCAGTTCTCGGGATATTTATTTATTAAACTATAAATGAGATAATACTGAAATGACAAAATGAGATTGTTTGAAGTGAACCAACTGAAGGAAAAAAATGCAGAAGAAATGGAAAAACATTTTTAGTAAATCTATGCCATAGTTTGGATGTTATGATTATCATAAGTATTACACAGAGGAAAAGAATGAACGAAAAAGTAGGCAGGAAAGCAGATATAATCAGTAATAATCTATAAGTGAACAAGAGAAAAGGAAGAGAGCAATGGAAGCAGTTATAATGAAAGAGAGAGAGAGAGAGAGAGAGAGAGAGAGAGAGAGAGACAGAGAGAGAGACAGAAAGAGAGACAGAGAGAGAGAGAAAGAGAGAGAGAGAGAGAGAGAGAGAGAGAGGAAGATACTTATATATTGAAGGCAAGCACAACTACTGCAGACAGGTGTGAGGACATACTGATCTAGGAAACGAAAGAATGACAGACAGACCTCATGAACAAATACATAATTATGAACAGACGTTAACCCTCAAAACAACAGAAACTGAAACAAAGTAAGCCACAGACACATATCAAGGAAAACACCAAGGAACTTTACCATGATCGTGTGGGTTATCTCCCTTGGACCATTTGAAGTAGCCTGCTTCAGAAAAGAAAGAAAAAACAAAATACGGATATTAGGTGCTGAATCAAGTCTTCATTCTATACAGGTAAAAACATGGCGACAGTAATACCACTAAAGTCCGTTTCACATAACTTTTTATGAGCTCACTAGAGTAAGACTTGTGAAGGGAAAAAACTGTCAGCGATATACGACTTTCTGTACTAACAAAGAAAAAAAACTGATTTCCTCAGATTTCTTAAGGCAGCAGTTTGTGTTCCCGCTTTCTATTCATTGTCTTTTCCCTTGCTTTACTAAAATGGCGTCTTAGCGAGCGCCTCTTGCATCTTAGGCAAACAGGGCCGTATGGACTCCAGTGCTATTAATAGCTCCATGACAGCATAAGGATCATTCCAAGGAACAAACCCAATAAATTACCGTGAAAATTGAAGCTACGACTTGTCAAGTGCTGTCCGCTTCAGTCCCCCCCCCCCNACCCCCAATTTATGTTTGCACTTGCGAGTAAAAATTAAATGAATTAGTTTGCGGTTAAAACCTGTCATCATCTGACTGAGAGAGGCTTCAAATGTTTGAAGTATGACGAATAAGCGCAATGTGTTACCAAAAAAAAATGTAATTAGCTGGGTGAAGATTTCGTTATTTACATTCTTGTATCAACTTCTTAAAGAGCTCTCAGCCCATCAGGTGCAATGTCACCGTCGTTCACGGGTTTTCTATTGGTCAGGCTGGTCTANGCGCGATGTGTTACCAAAAAAAAAATGTCATTAGCTGGGTGAAGATTTCGTTATTTACATTCTTGTATCAACTTCTTAAAGAGCTCTCAGCCCATCAGGTGCAATGTCACCGTCGTTCACGGGTTTTCTATTGGTCAGGCTGGTCTAGACCAGTAATCCAATTTCAGCTATTAATAACAGAGATAAAAAAATATTCCGAATAACAAAATGATAAAGTCGTAGATTTAGTTTGAAGATAATTGATGGAATATTTTCCGTGGAACCACCCATGCGTAATTTAAAGCAAACTACGAAACATTCAACAAATTTCAGTCATTCAGCAATCAAACTTTTCTGCACACATCACACTGGTAGATTTAGATATTTAAAGGGAAGGAAGTGGGGGTGGGGTGGGGGGGATAATGTAGGGGGAAGTTATGAGAAGAAGAATGAGAAGAGAGGAACCATAATTGTGAGCTTACATAAAGGAACGATAACTCTGTAACTGATTCCGCTTAATCGCAACTCTTCAGGAGCAAGAAAAAAGTTGCAACTGAGATAAGGTGCTACTACTATCCAGTGACTTAAAAACAAAATCGAAAGATCTATTATCTGAACAGTTTACTGGGTTCGCGGGACTGGCGATAAGGCAAACTCGTATTTAGTAGAGTGGGCACTGTACCATAAAATATGGTGTGATGCCATAATGGATAATGCTGCTGTTTCCATATCACCAATATTATTGCTATTATTCATTTTGAATAAAAGAGCTGAATCTTGAATCTTGCCAAAATTCACTCGTTTCTGGGACGAGGCCACGTATTCTTGGTCCACCCTCGTACAAAATAAGACTTAGGAAGAACTGTAAGGGATCTGCAACTGTCGTGCGATTTCTCATGGAAGCGGCCCCTTACTGTGTAGATAGAGCTTATCGTCGCAATAATAACGGTGTAACTAACAATTTTTAAAACTTTTCAAGAGAGAGTAAGATCTGTTTCATTGTTTATTTTCTCAGCACAGCCACACGTATCAAACTCAGAGTTTGTGTAACGGCAAGACTATTCGGCACGCAGTCTCACGATTTTAAGACAATGCACAGGTGCAAACACTACATGGAAACATGCAAAAAAAAAAAAAAAAGGTGACGTAACAAAACACACAAAAAACAATGCGGATACAGGGGTTGTTACAACGAGGCGACGATGTGAAACTGAACAAATAAACAAGGAGAAGAGGAAAGGAAAGAAGAGAAAACGAGAAAGAAGAATAGGGAAGCGGAAGACAAAGACAAGGAAATAAAATTTACAATCAACGCGGTTTAATGGGATGCATTATCTGGTGACTGTTACCTAGAACCCTGCATTCCGTATAATAAAACATATTGGGAATACACGAAAGTTGTGATTATCCGTTACGGAGTTACTCCCGCAGATAATCACCACCTCCTCTTCGCCCTCCCCACACATCCATATACGCACAATTGCACTGGCCACTCAGAAGATACCAGTGAACTCTGGTCTCACCCTGTAGCCATATTACGGTACACACTCACCAAAAAAGAATTTGGGATTAAAAGAAATAAAAAAAACCCAATGTGTTCGATTTCGACGCTTTGGCAAAGCATTTTCTTCACATTTTCCTCAGTCCACTGGTCTGTTAAATGAGTGCTTGGCTATAGGGAGAGAGAGAGTACCAGTTGCTTTTTCACTCATTTGGCCACATGGTGCCCAGCCTGTGAGATATCATCCAATGAGATGAAGTGCCATTGTCGTTTGTGGGTTTTGAAAGTTCGTTTGCTTGGCTGTCCTAGGCAAATGGATTCTCTTCC
>JAWQUT010000041.1:143072-161238 GCA_033807755.1 Ellobium chinense
GTGTGTGTGTGTGTGTGTGTGTGTGTGTGTGTGTGTGTGTGTGTGTGTGTGTGTGTGTGTGTGTGTGTGTGTGTATGTGTGTGTGAGCGTTTTATGTTTGTGTGCTTGATTGTATGATAGATAGATTAACGCATGAAGTTGGAAAGTTACCGCATGGATTTGAGTAGAAGATGCGTTTTAATGTAAATTCAACGTCTGCCACCAAGTAAACCAACATAAAATATTACTGTGTTAATATCCCTGTTCTTTAACTAATATTAGAAAGGTGTGGTTCTCACTGTAAGACTATTCTTTCATGAATAAGTAATGGGAGTGTGTCATATGGAGATTCATATATACAAACGGTTCATAAAACGCATTTTGACTATTGGGATCGATAACCACGCATATTGACTGCAAACAAACTAATTGAGAGAAGGAGACAAGAGGACAGGAAATGCATGTTACTCTAAAGGCCTATTAATTTTTTAACGACGACCCAATAACAACAACATTAAAAAAAAACAACCATTAACTGAGGCCGCAATAGAAATTACTGTCTCAAAATTGGGGACTGGGAAAGGGGAAGGGGAGGGGAGAAGGGCCCCCACTGGCCAAGATATTAAAAGCATTGCAATTTATGTCGGTGTGAGAAAAATAAAAACAATGTGCCTTAAATAATATGAGAAGATATGGCCTAATCTGAAATTCGTGCACTGGGTCGGGGATGAAGGGAGTGGGGTGAGGATGGGATGGGTTGGGGGTGGGAGNGATGAGGAGGAAGTGAGGCCGGATGGGTAGGAAGGGGGGGGGTCTACGGGGTAATTACGATCCTGATTGAGACAGGCAGGAAGACAACCTGAGAGACAGAAAGGAGGAGAGCTTGTGTCCAGGACAAGGAATGCAAATTAATGGATGGACGGACCCCGCACATGCGGAAACTAGCCATCTTGAACTTGAGCAATTTATGGATTGCTCAGAGGCTCCAATGAGATCAGAAATGTTTTTTCAAGGCTTGCTTATTATGAAGAAGGACCTCCTCCCCCTCCCCCGGTCATCCTTTTCTCCGAAACACGCTCGCCTGGCCGTCGACGACCAGCGCAGGGTCCCCAAGCGCTATGCGACTTTATAAAAAGACCCCTAATGTTTTCCCCCAGCGTTCAGTTTGTTTTTGTTTCATTGTTTTAAACGTGTGGGATCAGGAGAAAAGGAAAAGCGTAAAAGTGCATTCATTGGCCCTCTGAAGGACACCGTGCCTCAAGACAAAATTAATGACCAAAAAAAGAAAGAAAAAAGATTTTGTTCTCCCCACCCACTTTCTCTTCTTAATTCTCTACGGCCCTGCCCGCACGTGCATGTTGAGGAGTGACATGCTCGTCTTGACTCGGACACGACCCCGGGCCCGGTGACAAGGTCAGAAATTGCAGCAAAAGAGGAAGGGAAAATGTGACGTCACGCGAGCCCAAAGCGGAAGCGCGCTCACAAGAGCAGATAATCAATGAATTAATTATAATTATGTTTTTTGAAGCTTTCTCCATCTTTATTTTTTTTTTACTTTTATTATTTCTTTTTCTAGCAGATGAAGCTGGTGAAAGTGCAAGCCTTGAATTAAAAAAATAAAAAAGCAAAACTGCAAAGCGAAAGAGCAGTAAAGCATGTCCCTCTTTCTTTTCCTGCTTTTTCTTACCCTCCTTCCCCCTTCTCTCTTTCCACTCACTACCGCTATTTCCCTTCAAACCCATCCCCCCTCCCTTTCCCTCTCCAACCTCTTTAACCTTAACATTAGTGCACATGTAAACAGCCAAATGTAGCTAAGAGCTAAGCACGTGCCTGGAATTAAATGTTGAGGTCCCCCTTTCCCTAAATAAAAAGAAAAAACCATTCCCTCTTGCATCGTAATTTCCCCCTTTCGCCATTGTTTCATCGTCCTTTTATCAGCTGCCGAAAACACAAACAAAAAATCCCAACTTTTACGACATGCACGGCACGGCACTTCACGAGAGAAAAATTGCATTACTTTCTAAGGGATTAATGAAGAAAAAGAACATGCAGATGCGCATTTTAGGTGCACTGCGGCCCGGGATCAGAATACTGTTGCACTGACAACCATTCCGGCTTCTTTTCGGATTTTGCACGTCAGTGTGCATCATGTGAATGCGCATGCATACGGGGCAACAGAATAGGCCATTTCAGCCGTGGGAAATAGGTGAGGGGGAGGAAGAGGGAGGCCATAATACACTGACTCGACATGCTGAACTTGTGGAGTGGACGATGCTCAAAGAAGCAACAATCATCAATTTTGAAAACCTACCACCTATCTCTTAGTACACAAAGCTAACCCATGCATTGGTTATGTCAATGATTCCCGAAATTACACTGCTATTTTCACCTAAATTCGTGGGAAAACTTTGTAGATTGAAACTCTTACGTAAGTTTTTTTTTTCTTCTGTATTTTCAACAATGCTCCCTTTTCCCATTAAGACAATTTCGCCAGAGCAATTACTAGTGGTCTAGTCGTTTTACATCCCACAAAGAATAACCCAGAAATATCAAATATATTAGTACAAAAAAAAAATGGAGCAAATTTATTTTGTAGATCACAGTCAAAAATTTCAACGCTCATGTGCATGGGGGTGGGCTTGGACTATTAATACACATTCCTCTGAGTAACTTTAATATGCAGTTGCATGCGGACAAGTAGTTTATGGGTACCGCATCATAGAGGTCTAGTTAACAAATGGTCACGTAGACAAAGAAACGTAGATGAAGACAGTGGGTGCAACGACAAACAGTGAGCGATACTGTCTGCATGGCTATACATGTTTCCTTGTGTTCAGATGTCAAGGGCCGCGAATACAAAATCATCGTATCTTACTCACTACAACCCAAACGAGCCAGGATATTTTATGTTGGCCCCCCTCCGGGTAACAAATGTTACCTGCGCTCAAATAAATTGAATTGAACTAGTGGTTAGTGTCATGAATTCGCGGTTCCTCTTTCTCCTACATGTTGCACATGGTTTCACGTTTGACATGCTTACACACACGTACATGGCGGTCACAGCTGCACTGTTTGTCTCTCACTAGACTAGTCATTAATATCGTGGGTTTACTATGAAACTCGATATGAATTACCTCAATAAAGAGAACACCTCGTAACCTCGTTGTTAAGTACGGATCTCTCATGCTCTCGTTATCATCCTTCCATTTCATTAGTCGAACAGACCTGTTTGTCTCTCCCTAGACTAATCATTAATATTGTGGCTCTACAGTAAACCTTGATATTATTGACCTCAATAATGAGAACATCTAGTAATTTCGTTACAAGGTACGAATTTCACATGCACGTTCTCATTATCATCCTTTCATTTTATTACTCATATAGACCTGTTTGTCTCTCACTAGACTAGTCATTAACATTGTGGGTGTACAGGGAACCTCGATATCATTTATCTCAATAATGTGTACATCTCGTAACCTCGTTATTAAATACGAATTTTTAAAATAATTTATCATCTCTCATGCTCTCATTATCATTCTTTCATTTTATTATTCAGATGGACCTTAGTGCTTAAGTATTCCTCGATAGTAAGTATATATTTTTTTTTTCCAAGCACGCTTTAATGGGGTTTGACTGTATGTTCATCGAAGCATCACGAGAACTGGCAACACGTGGCAACGGTAGAATGGCTAAAGCGGAACCACATTACAAGAGAACAAAAGAGCACCACATATAAGCAACAGCGTAAGACCAACACAAACAACAACGAATACCAGCAATAGTAACAGCAGAACATCACCAATAACAGCAAACCGCAGAAGCAGCAACAGCAGCAGCAGCAATAAAAAAGGACACAAAGGTTCTCTGTTTCTTCAGATCAACAGACCACATCAGTGGCTGTTTCCATAATGCTTAATAGTTAACGCAGTGTGGTTACCGCTGGGAAACTCCCAAAACATTGGTAGTGTTCACCAGATAACACAATATGTTAACTAACGCAAGGTTTATGCATAAGGCAACCGGACCCTTAGCGGAGCTACCCCGTTTGTCAGCAAACGCTTCATGTGTGGAGGGTTAATGGAAGTAGAGAAGATACCTTCCCTCGCGCAATTACAACGAAGCTCGTTTTTTTTTTCTCCTTTGTGTAGATTTATTCATAGTCTGTATCACTTGTCCCCTCAGCCGATCACGTCACTTACACGACAATACTCTAGCATGTAATTCATGTTCTCATGATTACAGCTTCTTTCTGTGGACCTATACAGAAGTACGTGGTTTGCTCCCGTGCGTCATTTCCGCGAGGAGCAAGCGGAGTTTAGATCTGATGTTAGTTAGAAAATTTAAAATTTCCTGAACACACCTGAAGTAGGAGCTCGGCAACAAAGGCGGTCATCATCTACGATTTCAAATTTGTTAGAGGGACTTTTTATCAACCGCCTAGTGTCGGGGGAGGATATGACAAGAATCATGGGTAGTGTGTATGCTAATAGATGAAACAAAGACATATTAGTACAGAACACCACTCGCATGTTAGGGCATTTGTTTCTAACTCTTTCTCATCAACCTCAGCCATCTTTGCTTGCTTAGAGACTCAAATTTTCCACTGTTTTGAATCTCCAAGGAACCGCCCACAGAACAAAAGGACCGCCTCTTTCGTTCCCTGCAGTTATACGTGCAGGGACCAAATACACATAACCCAGACTTCAGGCTATCGTTGAGTTAGCTCTAAGAATTCTATCTTTTGCATCCATATGTTGGGCCATATATCGCATTCCTTCACGAAGTAAGTTAGGCACCAGTCAGCACGACCTGTTCTGGAGGCTTTCCTAAGGTCTCAACATACCACAGCACATCTTAGGCTTGAACAAAACGGTATCTGTTTAAACTCAGGATCTAGTTCTTACAGCCAGTCCAAATGAGGCTTATCGTTCCGCTCATTTCACATTTACCAAGACTAAATCACCTTTTTTTTTTTGATGATTTCAATTATTTTATTCTGATTTTCCATTTTTATTTTGTTTGTCCTATGTAGAAATTTGATTTGTTATTAAATCCGAGTTTTACAAGCTAAACCACATTTGCCTCATTGTTTTGCTTTAACCTAGGTTGAGGGCGCTCAACTTCTAGAAGCTTCAAAACAATGACCTCGGTAAATGTGGAATGTCGCTACACTAGGAACTGAAATATAAGGCTTTGAAATTGATAGGGTCCTTCCAACATTGAAATTTTTGTTTGTTGCAAAAAAATAGAGAATAAAATCATTTCTGTATGCAACACTATTGATGTGATTGGTGAATTTGCAGATTTAAAGATAAATTTGAGGTTTTGTGAGGTAGAATAGACGACTTTCACAGTGAAAAAGTTTTCCTCATTTAGACTACGTTTGTTTTTTTTTTTTTTCAGAATAATTGTAATTGCAAGAGGGTGACCCTCTGCTACTTCAAACAACAATAGCTCGGGCCAGAATGATGTTGAGTCAAAACATTTGTTCACTTTATGTAAGTCCACATGTTAAGCATTCTTATAATACTGATTTTAACAGATAAAAAGGCTGCAAGATTAAGGTCATAATGTTCCTTCTAATGGATGTGCACATTGCATTCCAGCTAGACGACGACATCCTATTTGCTTTGTTTGACAACGGCACAGCGTTTCCGCCCCCGTGTCACCAAGTTGTCAAAAATTCTGGGAATCATTGGCCGTTTAATCTTTTTTCTACAGTAGCCCCAACCACATAATTAAATCAGGTCAGTGAAGTTCAGCAGCTGTCCGAAGAACGTATATATCTTATATTAAGCTTCCATGTCATACAAATGGCTTGATTTTGTCCAAAAGCGATTTAAACCTTATTTTGACAGGCTTGCAGAAAATCAGAATAAAATAATTGAAATCATCAAAAAAAAAAGTGATTTAGTCTTGGTAAATGTGAAATGAGCGGAACGATAAGCCTCATATGGACTGGCTGTAAGAACTAGATCCTGAGTTTAAACAGATACCGTATTTCATAGGGTCATATTCCTCCTGATGGACATGCAATAGCATTCCAGCTAGACGACGGCATTCTACTTGCCTCGCTTGACAACGGCACTGTATTTTCATCCCATGTCGCCATGTTGTCAAAATTTTCAGAAATCAGTTGGCTGTAATCGTTTTTATTTCACAGTGATCCCTACCACATAACTCTAAACTAGGCCACTTCCGTTTTGTTGTCCGGAGACAGGCTGTGAACACTCAGCAAATTAGTTTCGAAGTTTTTGTTTTACATACCTCACAGTCACAGATAAGTTGGATTTCTCAGACATAGGCAATTTTGCAAATCATGTTATTTTTTTGTGCTTGTTACAACTCAGTGCATTAATAAAAAGTTATAGTACAGATAAAGCAAGTCATTGCGCAAAATAGTTTATTAGAGAAAAAGAACCGGCGCCAACGCCTGATTCGTGACACTTCAATGAGCCTAAGCACTGTGTCTCAAACGCAGTATAATTGCTTGACTCAGCTCATGAGGGCAAAATAAAAAATAGCTCTTTTGTTTTTTTTCACCTGCTCAAAACCTCACTGAAATGAGATAGACAATATGTCAATGACAGTACATCATGTACAGGTATAATACTCCCTGCAAATCAACATACCGGCAGCCGTTTAGAAAGCGGCCTTCAGGCAATGCTAATTTTGAGCCCGTATGTAGTTAATGAACTGAATTAAAACAACGGAAGACAACTTTTAGTCTACTGAATATTTTATCACTTCATATGACAAAAAATCCAGATATTTTAGAGCCAGGGTGACACAGTGCAGACGACAGGGCAAAACATACATCGTTCTCTATCCACATTTCATTCGTGTTGATGTTTTATAACGGTGTATGCCATATATACACAGAGTGAAACACACACAAAAGAACATGTTGGAAATATAAGCGATAACATGCTACCAGTTTGTTAACGTAAAGATAAAATATTCCTTATGAAATGTTCATGATCTCCAGTTTTAGGACTCGGTGAATTTAAATTTCCGAAGTTTTAATTTTCCGAATCAGCTAACGGTTAGTTGATACCAATTTGTTAACGTAAAGATAAAATATTCCTTATGAAATGTTCATGATCTCCAGTTTTGGGATTCTGTGAATTTAAAATTTCCGAAGTTTTAATTTTCTGAATCAGCCAACGGTTAGTTGCTACCATTTTGTTAACGTAGATAAAATATTCCTTATGAAATGTTCATGATCTCCAGTTTTGGGATTCTGTGAATTTAAATTTCCGAAGTTTTAATTTTCTGAATCAGCCAACGGTTAGTTGCTACCATTTTGTTAATGTAAAGATAAAATATTCCTTATGAAATGTTCATGATCTCCAGTTTTAAGACTCCAATGTGAATTTAAATTTCCGCATCAGCCTGCCAGAGCAAAAAATCCCGTATTTGCAATATGTCTCAGAGGGAGGCTCAAACGTGTGAATGGCCGGATACTGATTATTGTGTAGTTATTTAAGAAGCACGCACTTGCCAACAGTGTAGTAACGAAACAATCCAAAATGAAACGAAGAAATGAGTTTAATAAAATTTTCGATCCTATGCTTGGATCTTCTTCAGTATCAAATGAAGAGAATAAACACAAAGAAAGGGACGGTGCATTCAAGAACAGTTTAAAAAGGTAAAAAAAGTAGAAAGGAGGGTGTGAACACAGGTCAGAAAAAGGAACCTGGAGGTGGCTTGGAATAGAATAAGGGTGTGAAAGGTGATCAGGTAATAGCTTGAAGGGTGCATTGTGTAGTTGTTGGTAAACAAGCGCTGTGAATGAGAAACAGATCTGCAAAATACAGAAAAAGTGAACAGCGCTGGCCTAATTTAGTTAAGTCACATGACGTTTAACTTTCTCGGAAAGGCCAATTAAGAAAAAAATACATCCTCAGAGTTGAGAGGTAAAATTCTGAACTAAATAGAACAAAACTGACCTAAGGGAATACGAGTTTATACGTCAGCACCTACAATATATTTTTTTCATAGTCTACTGTCTGCCCCTATCTTTTCCATCACTGCCTTGAATGTTAGTCACGCATCCGTATATTTTGTTTTGTTTTGTTTTACAACTACCTGTCGCCCGCATCTCCCATGTTCGGGGTTTAAGACAAAACAACGTTATCTGTCCTTCTCTATCAGCATAATTTACTCGTCCGACTATCCGAATTCGTGTTAAAAGAGGTGATGTGATCTAACATAGTGATCGCACGACATGCGCCATGTGGCGACAGCCTTTTGGTTCTTGCCAAGGCGCTCCTAGGCTGCTGACCCCTTGCGAGTTAGGCTATCTTGTGTTTGGTGGTCTCAAGGTCTGTTTTCATCATCAGATAAGGAGAGGGGAGATAGCCTGAGAGATGAAAAAGATGGCCAAGCCCATGTCTGAGTCAGTGCGTAGATGAGTCGCTGGAATCGTAAGCCTGTATCTCCTCATTCCTCCCCCCTCCTTCCCTGGCGTCCAAACACCCGGCCTCAAACCTACACCACCCGTGAATGGATCGCTTCCAGAAGAATTGAGAAGATGGAGACAGGGTGACTAGCTTTCGCCCTCGGACTCTTCGGGGAAAAAGACAAGGTTGAAGGGGAGTGGGTCTGTTCCTGCGGTCTTCCTCTCTCGCGTAGGCTTATGACTGAGCTACTCTATCTTTCTCCACCTCCCATCCACCCCCTTTTTCACCCGCATTTCCATCTCCGATTAGGTGTGGTATTCCCTCGCCCCCCCCCCCTCTTGTCACTCCCATTTCCATCTCCGATTAGGTGTGTGTGGCGACCTTGACGTTTCTCAAGCAATGACGTCCTGACCTCTTCGTCCCACTCCACCCCACGCCTCCCACTGCATCCCACTCCTCCAACTCTCCTCAAGACGATTGAGAAGCGAGATTCGCTGCTTTGGTATCGTCGGAGAGGTGATCAGGGATTGGGGGATNAGGAGGGAGGGGGGGAGATAAGGGTATGGTCTCTTTTGTTCCGTTCCAGTGAACTATGACCAGAAGTGGAGCAGCTTGTCCGAATGGCTGCGGTGTTAGATTCAAGATCCAGAGATCGTTGGTTCAATTCCCGATTTCTGTCGTGTTAGATGTGCCTTGGGAAAGCATTTCATCCACATTTTCCTCCGTCCATCCGTCTGTAAAATGGGTATCTAAATATAGGCAGTGAAAGATAACGTGAGAATGCTAGTGACCAGCATCTCCAAATGGTAGCGACACAGTATATTCCCCAGGGAGTTGAGAAAGTCCTAAAGTAATCTGGCCTGCTAGTGTGTGAAGTCGCGTGAGCGGGCATTAGCCTGGGTACAAGACTTATAAAACGCATTATTATCATTAAATGCAAGTATCATCAGGTCAAGGTGAAGAGAAGTTTCTTACTAAGAAATAGGAAATGATCAACAATTTTGTTTGTATGTTTGTTTGATAGACTGATCCCAAGCGAAGCACTCATTGCAAGATTGCCGTATTGCACACGATAACTCTATCAATGTAAAGACAGTGTGGGTATTCTCCCTTCAAGACAAAATACAATCCCACAAGAATGTAGTGCCGTCTATGGCTTAGTTTTTCAGAAAGATGAAGGTGGGGACGTCGTAGTTGACATTATTGTGATGGGTTTATCTCAGTGTTCCCGCTAGCGGAGGCAAGTCTTTTGAGCTTTATCTAAAAATAGCTTGTTGAGATGAGAAAGTAATATACATACAAGAATCTACATGACAAACGTTCGGATATGACTTTTGCTTAAAATGTTGTTTCGTCCTCTTCCTCAAATTTCATTCGTGTTTTGTCTTAGGCCCCATTGCAGCTCTCAACGCCCCTGTCACCCGCATGTGGTCCACTCTCTCTTCAGTCCTATTATCACTTCAAGTGCGTAGGAACAAAGTTTAACAGCTTTTGCCTAACAATTCATAACATAAACTTTCGGAATGACATGGGCGTCGACTAAAAAAACCAGAAGGAAGGTACTCCCCCCCCCCCCCNCCCCCGCTCTCCCCAGCAAAATGTCCCGTGGTAGCTTTGCTATGCTGTATATGATGTATAACAAAAATGAATGAAAAAATTTAGGAAGAAATCCTTGGACACACCTCTGGTGAGGAAAATTCAGACTCTGCCTGGCCACGAACACACTGAGCCCACAATATATCTATCCCTTCTGCCATCGGATCCTCCTTTGCAACGTCCTTGAGTAATCAGGTGGTAAGGCATACTATTCTTTTATTCATTATCACTGAAGGCAAGGAATGTGGGCTCCAACTGATATTAACTTGAAAGTGTGTGACTAAGAAGTTTACCATATTATTTGAAACATCAGTTTTCAGAATAAAGGCCAACAGACCCTAACATTAGAAACTTTCCTGTCCCTGTCTGGGATCGAACTCGAGCCATCTCAGCTTGCAAGTTGAATGCGATATTACTTCACCAAAGGGACGCTAACTAAACTTTAAACTTTAAATACCCACTGCCTGAACATTGTTCCCTAACTTCCACGTGTGAGCCTCATGTTCACCCGTGACCCTGACACACTTCTCAAAAACTGCTCACACTTGCAAAAAAATACAGACAGTGTCTTTAGCCGCTTCCATGTGGCTTTTCTAAATTTGTCTTGTGGCCAGACGAAATGAGGCGTAAGTCACAGTTTGGTTAAATCACTTTATCGGTATGACGTGAATGATTAATATGTTGAAAACATTGTGGATTTAGCATTATTCTTGCCGAAACATGGGTTTTATTTTAAAGTGTCAAGGGCTCGCATCAAGCAATGAAACAATACTGAAAAAATATTAAAGAACAATTTTTTCCTACAAGATTCATCTACTATGCCTCACAAAAACTCAGATTTATCCAGAATTACTCATCATTTGCCCATAAAAATCAATTTTTTAAAAACAGTTTAATGATGACTTTACTCTCAACTTCTGCAACAAACAAAATGTTGACACCGGATGGCCCTGCTCACCTTCATAGACCGATACCTCACGTCCTAGTTTAGCGACATAAGTCTTATTTTCACTGAGGGCAAGACAGTTCCTCCAGTCTCCGGATGGCATTACCCCCCTTGTCTGCGACATTACGCCACTGTCTATCTTCTGAGCATTAGAAGTGGATTTCGTGCAAGGCTAGTAATATGTCCTTAATCTAATCATCACATAGTCCTACAGAGGCTTGACCCTAAGCTCTGCTCTTGCTGTTGACTGTTATTAATGATCTTATTATTTCGGTATTGCATAACTTTGCTTGCATTGCTGTACAGGAAATCGCATCACGACTGCCAATTAAGATTGTAAAAAAAAAACACAAAAAAAACCCCAAGGACAAGGGAAATTTCTCGCTTAAATATCCGAAGGAGTGTTGAAAGATGAGAGGAAACGGGAGGGGGGAGAGGGAGAGAGGAGAGAGATAGAGGGAGAGAGAGGGTAATTAGACAGCCCAAGGGAGAGAGGGAGCGGAAGAGGAGAGTGAGAGAGTGAACAGGTAACCAGACAGCCAGAGACAGCGAGACAGAGACAGACACAGGGATAGAGAGAGAGGAGAGAAAGAGAGAGAAAAAGAGAGAGAGGCAGGCCCCCAAAAACATCCTGAAAAAATGTTTCTTTCATAAGTCAGAAAACACAGAGCTTATCCAAAATATGGCTTAAAATCAGAGGAGGGATTGGTGTTTCAGGGCTAAGATCTACTTAAGTGTTGTGAAACATCTTACGAAACAATACTTTAGAACATAAAATGAACCATCAAAATGGCCTTGAAACTACGTGGGAGGAGAGGATGGGCAGAAAAACTCGGACCCCAAACCCATGCCAATCATCTCGACAGTCAGATGGTAACACAAATGAGCTGAATAGCTAACAAACAAAAAAACCTACTAAATAACAAATGTTTCATAAGAACAGGTAAAACAAAAACATATAAACAAGCAATCTATCAGACTATACAGCAACGTGATAACTAAGTCACTGAAACTAGCATTGTTATTCGTTGCATTTCAACCATACAGCGATGCATTGACAAAACTGTAGTTGAATCATCAGGGTTAAACATTCAACCATACTGTCACTAGGTCACTAACAACCAACCAACCAACCAACCAACCAACCAACCAACCAACCAACCAACCAATCAGCTAGCTAGTCAGTCAGATAGCAAGTCAGCGGGTGGCCAACTAGCCAGCCAACTAGCCAACCAACTAGTCAGCCAGCTAGCAAGCCAAACAAGCCGGCTAACCAATCAGCTAGCTAGTCAGCCAGCCAATCAGTCAGCCAGCATGCCAGCCAAGCCGTCAACCAACCAACCAACCAACCAACCAACCAACCAACCAACCAACCAACCAACCAACTAATAATATTACTCACTGAGCGGCGAGGTCTGAAACCTTCTAGCATGGTGGAAGTGGGACTCCTGGTCATTAAGCCACTGGCACCGGGAAGGTTGATGGGGCTCTGAAAGGGGATAGAGATCAGAGATAAGACTAAATCAGTGCTCGCAAACTGTGGACTCAACCTCTGATACGAGATATGATCCAAAAGTTCCTGGACTGCACCCATAACTTCTGTAAACTTTCTTTAAGTGTTACATGCGCAATGGCCTTTGGAGTAGTTCCAAAGGACCCCATCTTCACTGCTAATTCTAGAAGCACCTTCTGAAGTTTTTATATGTCAGCGTGTCAAGCATCAACTGCGATTCGGTAAGGGCCTCCTGTTTCGTCTCAAGTCTCATTTTCGTTTGCTGAATTTTCCTCTTTAGGAAATAGAAATGCAAGAATCATAAAGCTGACCCCCGGAGGGACTTCTTCCGAGATGATGAGGAATGTAACAGCTAATAAAAGTAGGTTGACCTTTTTTTGTTTTACAGGTACAGTCCTGGAACTTATGGATCACACCTCGTTATATCTTAACATCATGTGTTCACAGTAAGGAGCAGTGCATACTGACACATATCATATACATAGTTTAACATTTCATCTCCTGGATCTTTGCCTCATGCTAGTTTACTTAAGGATACTGGAAGGTGTTCCGTTACACATTCTCTCGGGTTGACCGATATTAAAATCTGAACAAGTTCACGGCAATAAACATATGAATATGTCAATAGTATCTGGCATTTTTACATGCAATTTTAAATGGTCCCTGTAGAATAAAAAAATTGATTGGCCATGGGGAGAGAAAGAAATGGGATTGGATTTGAATTTTAAATGCTTAGATAGGTGCAGATACTTCTGTAGACTCAGAGTAGGTGAGGTTTAGCTACTCAAGTGTAAACTGTGTGATTGTTGCTAGGCTGGTAAAGTTACTCTGTTTACAATATGAAAAGGCCTAAAATATTAGGTAGCCTGATTCACTGCCAAAATTCTAAAAATCTGACTGATTTGGGGGCATTTTTTTCATGTATCAAATTTGGAGGAAGAGTGAAACAATATCTGTCAAAAGTATTTTGGCTTGGTACCCTTAGATAAATTAATGAGGGGTGTAAAACCGTATATATCCAACAGTGAAAAAAAAAATTGGCATCTTTATACCAAAAAAGAGAACATGTCAGTGTTCCGTTAACATGGATGATTGGATTCGTGAGTTCTGCCTCATTCACAATGCCAAGAATACATTTTGAAAATGCAATCTGATAATTGCTCTCACAAAATGTATAATTATGTTTATGATAATTGCCAGCACCGCATACCAGGTGCAAGAGAGAATTTATCTAGTAAGCACTTTGCCGATGGCCGAATGGGAACAAAATCCAAAGAGTATAACTGACTATTTTTTTTTCCCCCTAATGTTGTAAAGTTTCATGCGTGAAGCAACATAGGCTTAATTTGCTATCGCCTACACTACAGCTATTGTCGCACCCCAACGTCGTCAGCACCACTTCCACCACTACAGCAACACAAGCCCCACCACCACCAGCACCACCAACATCTCCACTATCATCATTATCATCATCATCATCATCAACAACAACAACAACAACAACCACCACAACAAAAACAACAACAACAGTAACGAAAGCCGCCAATCTCGTGACCGTCATAACCATCACACATGTCAGAACTATCACTACTACCACCATCACCATCATCACCACCATCACCGCCAACAGCATCCCAGTGGCAATCACTACCATCCCCTCCTTGATAAAGACTACAATCACTACTACCACATCACAACCACCATCATAATCATCACCATGATCACCATCACAATCACCAAAATTACAGCACCCCCTTTGACCCGTGTTACCATCATTAATTACAACAACTTCCATCACCATCACAACCACAACAACAATTCAATCACGACAATAATACCCTCTTACCAGCAGCAGATGCCGCCGCCCCTGGACTGGTCATGTCACTGGCACCGCCTTGCTGTGAAAGAGAAAAAAAGAAGACAATTCTATTATTATACCGTTAGATCTAGCTTATGTTCTGAAACAAGAGACACAAAGCACTTTTGAAACGAAGTGGAGAGTTAACTGACACGAAAAGGGGGAGAAAGAAAGAAAGTGGAGAAACGCACAGAGAAGATAAATTAATAGGAAGAAAGAAAGAAAGAAAGAAAGAAAGAAAGAAAGAAAGAAAGAAAGAAAGAAAGAAATTTCAATTTATTTGAATTTACTGAATCCACGTTGCAGAATTCAACATATTATTTATAAGCCAGCAAAAACATCAATAGACATGACAAAATGACAAATGCATGCAGACGAAAAAACCTACGTACAATGCGTAGACTATAAGGAAATAGAAGACAACAATAGCCATAGAAATACTATTTAATATGTGTCATAACAAAGTTCGGCAGTGTAGTAGGTGCATTTTTTTTTGTTCTGGGTAAATATGAAGTACTGTGATTACTGAGATGTTCAGATCACCAAGAATTCACAATGATTTTGTAGAGACCAGCGAGGCTGAGGTGAAGATAATGACAACAGAAGAATTCTTGATCTCTTAAAACGTCAGTAAAAGGAGTTCTAGGAAGGATTACGACAACAAGAAAGCACGAGAATGCAGTTGAGATTCAAACCCACGCCCTCTGCAAGCAAGGATTTATGCACGGACGTGTGTAATAGCGTAGAGATGAAGTTGATTTCTCTAAATCACAGGCCGTTCATTCGCATCTTCCGCTTAATCGTAACATTCTTCACATGACGGAGTACTCTATTTTCTACACCGAGGTCGTCGGATATTTGAGAGCTTGCGTATAAACGATGAGATCTCTAACCTTCGTCAAAATTACATTAATGCATCAGAACCGAATGCACTCTTAGTCGCATCTAATATGCTGTGTCTGTAATTCTTACGGTGGTAAAATATGCAGTCGTTAATGCACACGCTCTCAAATTACAATAGTTCTTTCACTTTTTTTTTAAATGGCAAAGTGTTCAATACTCCAGACGAATTGCGTACACTGAACTGGTATATTGAACTGTGTATTGTAAGGTTGCTTTGGGAAGTAAGCTGTTTAAGTTAGGATCGAAATAACTCATAAAGAGCTCGCATGCAATCATTATATCAACACGACATAACATTCGTTACGTTCCCAAGTAGCTAAGCTTCTACACGAATAACTAGTTGCACATGCACACGGTATGCTGCCCGTTCCGCCTATCAATGCGTTAAATTCGGGGGGTGTATTAGCTAACAACTTCTCCAAATTTACCGGACTTCCGGATTCGATCCCTGCCCCCAACCATCAGCACAGGCCCTTGTGACAGTCTAGTGATACTGCCCTTAACTCATGCTTAAACTTAAATCTTAACTTAAAGCATACATAGGCTGCTAGACACGGCACTCCGTGGAGCTGACTGTTTGGTTGCCATTATGCGCAATATCAAAAGACAATCCCATATATAGCTTGGTTCAGGGTTAGGAACAGGATTGGAAATGAGAAAACACCCACAAGGAAGAATTCCTAGACAATGGGACTGTCCCAAGTTTTCTTTCCTTCCTTAATCCTAACCCTACTCCTGCGCCTAACCCTAAGTCAAGCAATAGAGTTAAATACAGTGCCATGTGCAAAAAACGCAACCCTCTATTCTGATACTTGAGAACTTGCGCAGTAACGATGGGATCTCTCATCATTGCAAGCATTACAATAATTCTGCATGTTGAACATTAAGGGTGCATTCAGCACCAATGCACTAGTATAATTCTTACAGAGGTAAGAGATCCCGTCGTTAATGCGTAAGCTCTCAACTGTCTTCAAAACTGTCTCACAAAATTTTATTTTAAAAAATGGTATCTTTGTAGATAGCGACCTTGTACGCAAAACACCGACAATAAGTGAAGTAAACTGCGAAACCGCAATTATGTGCGTCTAGCCAAGATAAAGGATGGGTTAGGAAAAGTTGATTAACTTGCTGAATAAGTGAGATGTTTGAAAATATTCCAGGAAGGTGTAGTGGGTGAGGGATGGTAAACAGTGAAGTAGTTTTGTTAAGGATTACCTCATCTTGCTTCAGCGTTTAGGGACAAGGGCAAGGAGAGGACAACAACAACAACAACAACAACAACGACGACGACGGCGATGACGACGACAACAACAACAACAACAACACACGCACAGACACACACAAATGACTAACGTCTTCAAACGAAGACAAATTCAGCACGAAGACTGACAAGGAGAATAGAAAGACGTGAATACGTGGACAGAACGGGGCGGATAATGTAGATGAAACATAGATAGCAGTAACAAAGGATGAGATGGGGATAGAAGAGAAATAATTGGGGAGGTGGAGTGCGGNGGGGGGGGTTAGGAGGGTTTATAACAGGAAGAAGAAGAAGAGGTCACAAACAAGGTCAGCGTAGAGACAATGAAGATGTGAAATGAGGCAGGTGCGGAGACAAACGAGAGGAAAAGGGGTTAGGGATAAAGGAGATGGGACGACTTTGAAACAAACCACAGGCATCTAAATTGGACAAGAAGACAATGGAAGTGTGAAACCAAAAAAAAAAAAGGGCAAGAGAAGGTGAGAACAGATTGAGTGATGGTGGTAGAAGAATAATAACTGTGAGAAATATCTTTAGGCAATGAAGGATATTATCAGACTCCCACTGATCAGCGCCTGTTACGTAAATGGCAGCGGCACTACAATTATCCTCCCCAGGAGCTGAGAATATTATTGAGTGATCTGGACTGCCGGGGTGATAATAATTTGAAGTCGCGTGAGCGGACATTTGCCTTGACAGAGACTTATAACACTCTTTATTATGTATGTTATCATTACTATTATTTTCATTATTATTATTACCATTATTATTATTTTGAATTCACTTGGAGGATGGTATAATTACTTTATATCTTACACAACCACATTGACACTTAAAGTTTTACTCGCTAGTCGCGTACTTCAGGTGCCTGTTGATACACCGTATTAGGAAAGCCAGCAGCCCTATAATGTACCCAGTATATTGGGTACGGTATACACCGCTTAATATGCTTGTAACAGCTCCTTAAGGAAATCAGTCCTCGCAGTTAGTTGGAATAAAGCCGATCTAAAAACTAACTAACTAACTAACTAACTAACTAACTAACTAACTAACTAACTAACTAACTAAAACTAACTAACTAACTAACTAACTAACTAACTAACTAACTAACTAAATAACAAACTAACCAGCCAGCCAGCCAGCCAGCCAGCCAGCCAGCCAGCCAGCCAGCCAGCCAGCCAGCCAACCAACCAACCAACCAACCAACCAACTAACTAACTAACTAACTAACTAACTAACTAACTAACTAACTAACTAACTAACTAACTACCAACTGAAATTAGTGGACTATTTCTCCTCTCTTCCTCCTATTCCGTTAAAGAAATTGAGAAGTCTACAGAAAATGATGGAAAATGCCAAAACTGCATTCCAGGACTGATGGACAGAGAACTCCCTGATCTTTCTGCACCCTCCTGGTAGCTCTTTTTTTAATTTTTGAAATCATAGATATATAAAAAAAGAGTTTATATGTTTATATTTCAGAAGCAGGCCACGATTTTGAAAATAAAGATCCAAAACGTGTTTGGTGAAGTTTTCTTTGTTATGGATATAAAAACAGTAGCAAGAAAGGGAACAGAGCGGCCGAATAGATTAGACAGAGCATAAACACCCTTGGAAACGTCGAGAGTATATTATGTGAAGCAAAAAGAAATAATTATAGGGAAAGGGGTAAGGGATAGTGACGACTCAGTACAGAACGCGTGGG
>JAWQUT010000041.1:181182-195657 GCA_033807755.1 Ellobium chinense
ATTATTATTATTATTATTATTATTATTATCAAGCGCATCAACTGAATATCTTTACTCTATCGTTACTGAACAAAATTTCAAATCTTTAATAGGTTGTAGCAGTTTTAGTTGCCTAGAGGAATTCCCAGACTCAAAGAGACTTTCTAACAGCCCAAACAGAATTAATCTTGATGAAGAACATCATGGATGAGTTTTTATTTGCTATAGACAGATGTAGATCTGGAACGCCTCAGGGATTCAATTTTCTTAAATGCTTCCCTGAAATTCTGAATGAGACAGTAAGGGGGTGTTTCAAAAAAAAAAAATCCTTGGCTCTGTTTTAGATATTTTTTTTCCCTTATTTGTTTAATAGACTAGCTGAGATAAAGCAGTACAGAAACTCGAAGCTCTTGAAGCAGCATGATGTACTGTATCACAAGGAATGCATGATATCTATGTTGACCTCTTTCGTTTGATAACCAGAGCTCCATCAAGTGCTTAATTTTTTTGACTCCTAGTCAAGTCAAGTCATCTTGAAATTGCATTCGATGTGTTGAATCACTTGCAATGAATGATATTGATATGTGTGCTGGCCTCTTTCATGTGATAACAAGAGCTTTATCGAGTTACTTAGTTCTTCGACTCCTAGTCAAGCAAGTCATCTTGGAGTTGTATTCGAGTCGAATCAATTTAGCGATGGAATCTGATTCTGATTCAGAGTCTGACTCGTGTCACGAGTTACAGGTTTCGAGTCCGCAGTTTTAAAGACAACACAGTAAAAGCATAATGTTGATAATGTATAGAGTCACAAGAAATATCTTCCGCCTCCCTCTCTCATTAGCTATCTCTCTTTGAGAGGCCTTCTCTCCGCTCAGTCGCAACTCCTCGGAGTATGGAGCGAGATGTAATTAAAAGGCACTTCGATAATCCAGTGACATTTTAAATGGAAAACACTGTATTCTGTTGTTGAAAAAATGTTGCTAGTAAGCGAAAGCTACCATTAAGTGGACTGCAATATTAAGTAAGAGTGAATGTATAAAGATATGGGGGAAATTGATATATTTATGATTTATTATTTATGGGAAAACCATTCATAGGGTGAAGCAATATGCAGAACAGAGGAAACTATACAGAAAAACCATATCATAATGGATAAAGAAAATCCCTGGCATCGACCTTCACCCTAATGAGACAAACATCCACTGTCATGCCTATCTACCTATAACACATTTCATGGGCGTGATTAAGACATTAATAAAGAGTGATTTTCAAAGACTCAGTAAGGGCCCTCTACACAGTTTTGGAAATAAGTTAATTGAGAGCTTGCACATTAACGATGGGACCTCTTACAATCGTAAACATTACATTAGTGCATCGGTACTGAATGAACCCTCAGCAACTTGCAGCTGTAATGTAACTCTTGCGATGGTAAGAGATCCCATCCTTAATGCGCAAGCTCTCAATTAAGGGTATTTACAGCCAGTCAAATTACGCTTGTGCCGTTAAACTAGGAACTGAGATATGATCTTCTGAGGGTAAATAGGGCCACCAGTTATCAAATTTTTGTTTGTTGCAGAAATCGCGAGTAAAACCATTTCTATACACGAAAATACCCATTTTATGGGCAAACGTTCAGTAAAGGAGGGCAGACTTGAGTTTTTTGTGAGGCGTATTAGATGTTATATAATATAAAATAATTCTTTAATTGCAAATTTCTCAGAATTTTTGTCCACTGTGTGGGGTAATCCCCTGCCACATCAAAACAATATAGCTCAGGCCACAATGATGCTAGGTCAATTTCATTTTCACCAAATAAAAGTAACAGACATTAGGCTTTCATGTTATATTGATAAGTTGATTTATGTAAAAAAGCGACTTCAGCCAGTGTTTGGCTGGCTGCAAGACAATAAACTTGTTCTTCACAGGTACTATGTTTTTTTATGATGCCATAACTCTTGAGAGGATAAAGATATCGGTAAACAAATTCACCTCTAAATACACAACTAACCCATTTCCGACCGAAGAACATTTACTGATATAAAAAGAAAAAAAACAACAAAACCTCTTCAGTTTCTGCATCAAGTATAACCGTTTTATATCCTTGAACTCCGAGGATCTCTGACCTTTGAACCACACCCCCTCCGTCTCCCACCTCTTCCAATGACGAAGGGCTGCTGAAATGTCATTTTAAATTTGTGACCCTGATAATAACGCAATAAAATCAACAGAGCTAGCTATACTTCCTTATTATGACAGGACCGTCATATCACTGAGTGATGCGCCATTGTTTTGGTTACAACCTCCTATGTTTATTCCAATGACGAAGACACTTACGATATCTTAACCTCGGAAGATCATAAAATAATTATGCTACCAGCATGGATTTCGACAGCTTAAAGGCTGCGTTTCTGCATATGACATTTTATTGAACTCATTCTGAACGCGGAAGTTCTGACAAATGTCGTAGGCAATAGTCTAGAACTGTCCTCCAGTCATTGATTTAGGGTCAAGGGAGTTAGGATTAAGGAAGAAATAGCAACATTTGGAATAATCCCTCGACATTCTCATTGTTCAGGAACTCTCTCGAGTGTGCTTTCAATTTTTTTAATTCTACCTCTGACCCTAACTAAACTCTACACGGGAGCCTCCTATTATACAATATGGGGTATGAAGAAACTCAGACGGTACATGATGCCAGTGTCGGGCAGTCTAAATATGCTATAAGTTCAGAAGCTCATCCATGCGTGATTTAAGGGCAATATCATGAGACTCTCCCATGGGCATGTGTTGATTTGTAGGGGCAGGGCTTGATTCCCGAAAAGCCACGAAATTTTCTGAAGCTGACACGCCCCTGAAGTTACCCAAGCTGACTGACGTACGGGGTAGGGTGCCGCGCGCATATGCAATCTCTTAACAATTTACAATTTACATGTAACTTTTTATTGGATCAAACTATACTTATTCTTGCCCCACTCAAGGAACGGTGTAAGCCAATAACATGCAACGTAAAAGTCACTGATGCGGTTATCAGTATTCAAACTGGATTGTTCATCTGATGTGATTTCTACAATTGTAATGCTACTTCAGGATGTTCTAGTAACATCCAAGCCGCCATTTTTTTTGTCGTCACGTAGTCACTTGAGACGGATGGGTTGGCTAAGGGAATAACTGTTATAAGACTAACAAAATCTTCATTGTGTGTTTTTTTTTCCTTTGAGATTACAATTAATGGATAATGTTGGTACCTTTGCTAACTACTGAAATAATTTTTGTAAGACTAGAGGATTGTTGTTTTTTTTTTCTTCGAGTCCGAGAAGGAAGTAAGTGGTACTTTCACCCCGGGCTGTTACAACACAGCTCGATTATATAGGTCAGTGTCCTCTATGCTCAGGGACAAGTACTACTTTATCAAATGCAAAGTAATCTCATCTTAGCTGAAATTTCAAGTTCCTAGAAATATACGACTCAAAAAAAACAACAACATGTAACGGCCACCTTTATCTCAAATATGGATACCTACTTTCTAAACAGTAGGCACAGTGAGGATATTAAAACTCAGTATGGAATGGCAAGCTATCCCACAAAACTCCTTTTGTATTGTTATGAGGCATCGTTGGTTCCACACATCTACCCCAAACTGTGATCACATTATTATGCTCCCCTGCTTTTGACGTTGTTACACTGCAATGACCTCCTTTATGAATTCCGAAAGCAACGTTGTATCCAGCTGATGATAGAGGAAGAATGAAATGTATTTCGATCGGTCAGAACAGACACGTTTTCTAATTCATTTATTAGTGTGGGTGATATGGCTAGTCGGCGTGAATATTTTTTTTTTGTTTGGTGTTGTTTAAGTTTTAAAGAGACTATCAATTCACGATGGTACTTTTAAGGTTACAGACCTCTAATTGGCTGAAAATATCATGTTGTTACATGCGTTAGGAAGACAGAAAAAAATTTGTCCTTTGGACAGATTGTGGAGAATGGGCCCTAGATTTGTGAACCTACCTGCGAATTATTTTATATTCTCTCCTGATTTTGTAAATTAAACCTGAAGTTTGGGTCATTCGCTTCGGTTTCTGTGTGGCCTTCTCTGCGGAGCACTTGTCGTTAGGGAAACTGGTTAGCTTGTTTACACCTTTCGATGTATCGGTTCGCAGCTCGAAAACGAACTGCAAGATCTATATTTTGAACATCATTTTTAATAAACTCATTGAATTCTGCAAATAATTAAAGAAGACCTAGAGATTGTGGATTTTTTTGCAAGTGACAGTAGAGAAAACAGTTTATTGGCTTAAAGAGGGAAACTGGATTAGGCTTCTGTAACCTTAAACGGACGCATTAACCACAGTGCGCTAGTACACTCGTTGTTTCTCTTGTCTTCATCTCTATTCCACACGCTATTTCGCTGTGGATACGATCACTGAAGTCAATACCATGGTGAAAACATAAATCTCTTCGCTACTGTCAGATACCATATCGTTAAATAATAGCTCTGCAGTATGATGTGAATAAAAACGGTCATAGGAAATACACGTATATAATATATCAAACTTTTATCGTGGAAATACAGTCTTATCGAGTCCATGATAGTCACTGTGTTATCAAATACGGTGTAGTCTTTCATTCTCTTCCTCTGCCTGTTCTTGGAAATTGTTTTGATGTATTTGTTGATAGACTTCATGAGATCATCAAAACACCACCACCACCACCAACAACAACAACAACAAACTATGTTCATCCCCTTGAAAAAAAAAAAAAAGAATGTTCCCTGATTATTAAATGATGTTGCGTTAAAGCCGTCATAATAGGCTGGTATATTTAGGGCGGAAGCTTGGGAATCTCTGTCACTATATCTCTTTCCATTTGAAAAAAAAAAAACAACAACTGGCGCATAAAGATATACTTTGAGATAGTACGCTAACTTCAGAATCAAATTTGAGACATCACGCTAACTTCAGTATCTGAAAAAGACTTCACGTTAATTCTGGTAGAATAATGTAAGAAATCGTGCTCACTTTGGAATCTCATGTGTGACAGTATTGATTTTTTTTGTGTGTGTGTTTTGTTTTAACGGGAAATTGATTACAGCTCAGTACATTAATACTGGGCTGTAGATAGAGTTTAAGACCATACAGTTTTACACTTAACACTGTTTATACAAGTAGACAATGTACTGTCAGTTTATTTCATATTTTATATCGAGCGTTTAATTGAGATCAAACTAGACATTGCGGATCGTTAATATTCATTTTCAAATTTCTTTATTAAACTTTTGCATTCACAGCGTTGTTGCATGTTATCGTTAGTACTGAAGCAAAATGGTGTATATCTCGCAAAAAGTCAACAGCAATACAATTTCATGTCTCAAAACGGACGATATACCACACACACACATATATATATACATATATATATATATACTCTGTATTGCACTTGGTAGGCAGGAGCAGGGAAAACTGTTTCAAGTCATCAGAAAAAAAAAATGCGGATTTTAGGAAACGTTATACTTTATTTTTCCTTCAGAGAACAATAAGGTATTAATATTTTTTTTTTAAATTTTCATGACGAGAACAGGAAGGACGTCGATACTTCTATTTTTCAGTAAAAAGAAGAGAGAGGCTAAACATACTTTTATTATGAAAAAAAGAGGAGACATTAATACTTTTCTTGGTACCGAAAAGTATCGAAATTTAGGAGCTCATACTGACAAGAGCTTGAAACAGAGTTTTTAGAAGTGGCGCCCTAAAACATCCTAAGTATTGCCGGATACCGTCGTATTTACATTAAGAAAGTTAAGAGAAGAATGGGTTTGATTTTAATATTATTAGTGCTCAGAGAAATCTTTTTATCCACAGAATTGTTAAAAAGTCTAAGCTTTTGAGCTCCTGCGCTATTTCCAAATTGTCAATCACAGCCGATTTAAATTCTGAACAAAAAGATACCAAATTTCGATATATATGATTTAAAATGTGGAATACAACCTTACATGTTAACATGGACGACATTTAAGACATGACTATATCTTTAAGTAACTGCAAGGTTGAAAAATGTAAGCATGAATGTACTAGTATCATTGGAGTCAGGAATGCCCTGGTCGTTTGGAACGCAGCCGCCTGGCTACTTCGCCATTAACGAAAGTATGATGATAGACAAGAAGAGAAGAGGGAGGGAGAAACAGAGAGAGAGAGAGAGAGAGAAAGAGAAAGAGAAAGAGAGAAAGAGATAGAGAGATTACTGCTCACTGTAAGTAGAGAGAGATAGAATGAGAAAATACAGCTCACTGTAAGCACAAGTGTCAAGAGAAATATGGTAGAGTAAACTTTTTTTACACAGTCACTCGATAACGCTGCCATTATTATGCCTTAGTTTCCCCACAAAGGTGATCGTTGATTCTTTGTCTTTGTCTTTTTGTTTTCTTGCCCTACAAAAAATGACGCCCTAACAAGCATAAGAAAAGCCACGTGATGCGGACTCCATTGTTACTGGTATCTCCAAGCAACAAGAAACGTCCAGCTGAGTTATCTACATGTCAAGTAAGAGAGAAGACCAATTCATAGTGGACAGGAAAAAAACTCACTTCAACATGGGAAAGACATATACACATATAAACGATACCTTCGTTCGCCAGGTCGGTTCGTCCCGTATCAATCAAACATGAGACGCATGGAGTTACCTCGACATGATGTGATAATGGATACCAAACGACACGGGACAGCTACAGATTTACTACCACCAACGAAATGAAATAACACATACATAATAAAATACGTTTATCTGCATGTCACTGTAACCGTAATAAATTTGTGGACAACTTTAGAAGAATTGCATTCACACATGGTGTGCACAGATGGTAGGCCTGTGCACACAAAACAGTAACAAAAAGGTACACGTACTTCTGCAAATAGGAGCATGTCAATTGCTGAGCAATTACAGCCCCGAAAGCCTATTACAATGGTGGGTGAGTGGCTGAGTGAGTAAGTGAGAGAGAGAGAGAGAGAGAGAGAGGGAGGGAGGAAGGAAAAGAGAGGGAGGGAGATAGAGAGTGAAATAGAGAAATCAATTAGCGAGACAGACAGAAATACAGACAGAGAAACAGAAAGCCAGACAGGTAAGCAGACAGACAAATACACAAACGGAGAGAAGCAGAGAGAGGTAAACAATAAAAAGAAGAAAAGATACGAAGAATGCAATTCAATAATGCGTTGTTTTGAGATTAGCCATTGGCATACACATATCAAATAAAAACTTCTAAAAGCACTGCATCTTCGAGCCAGTAAACTATTTTCTCTTCAGCCTCTTATACGAATTTTAACAATGATCAAGACTTCCCTAACAGTTTACCACATCCAGTAAGCTTCGAGAAAATGATGTTTAAACACAGAGTATTAGATAAATCTTTCAACCCATCCACGCCGAAGGAATAGGCGTGAAGTTTTTATCACATTGTGGTGACTGCTATTCTGCATATGGCCACATCAAAAGATGCTCCCGAAATCTTCTTGGATTCAGGTTAGGAGTAGGTTTAGGAAAGAGAAAGGATCATTGGGAAAGTATCCAGGAATCGTGCTGGAACTCTTCCAAAGGTGCATTTCTACCCTTACCCGAACCTTAACCTTAATCCTGGCCCAAACAGACCTTGTTGCAGTCCCAAGATATTTTCTAGAGACCCTACTAAAAGTGCTAGTTCTCCTTAACCATACATCTAACCCTATCCCTAACCGTAACCCAATAACACTGTGAGGATCATCCCTGTTTTTTACCTTGCAGACATCGCCACTGTCATTGCAGTGAGAAGACCAGTTTCAGTTGTTATGAAGGCATGGTCATCCCGGCACCGCGAGCCACAATTCCAGCAATCACTACGTCTACTTTCCACTTTTTTCCACTGTCTTGTTTGCTTGTTTGTTTGTTTGTTTGTTTGTTTGTTTATTAGTTTATTTGTTTGTTTGTTTGAGTTGGGGTATTACGGTGCATCAGCACGATTACGGCTATATTGCGCTTTCTGGTTAAAAGGCTAAATTACTAGGTGGAATTCTCTTATCAATTTTGCCCAAACAGCAGTCGCTCAGCCTGCGATTCTACGATTTTAAAACTATCAAGAGCTTTTTTAATGTGTGCAGAGAAAAACGATTGGCTGATACAAACTGTTACATTGAGTTTTATAGGCTGGTGCATTTTTTACTTTCGAAAGCGAGATTTGATGACGCAATCGCGCCATAATTTTGCGTAAACAGGAAGTGAGCTTTTGGCTAAATCGACTAATGAAGAACGGTCGAAGACCTAACGTTTCCACTTCCTGTAAGAATCTGTCCACACAACACAATAATGTGACAGCAATACCAACGACTCTTGACTATCTTCTACACAACTTTTCCCCTTCTTCTTTCACTCACTCTTTGTCACAAAAATCTCAAAATCTAGGGCGTATTGGTCCGCTGAGTGGGGAAATACAGTGAGACTTTTTTTGAATTTTTGATTCGCTATCCAGCAGCTGAGAACAGTGTCTTTAGCGCTTCGAAAAACGCATCTGCCCCAAACAACATGGACGCCACCTTCTGTGACAAATGTCTGTATCATGAGGACGAAGCATTTATTCCGGTGGGTAACACTACAATAATATGCTGCTACAAAGATGCAGGGTTTCACGCTTCGCAACTTTTCATTTGCGCACTCTGCTTTTATAATGTGTTTTCATTATTGTACAATGCACAGCGAAAAACCATTTCAGCCAATTAAGTTAGCATGGAGCATTAACATAGAGCAATTCATGGGCCTTTTTTCTGTTTTTTGTTTCACGATAAAATAATCCACTTATGCATATTTGTCCTAACCTGTCTCGTACAGTTTCTGCCTCTCTGGTGTCATTTGGCTCACAATCTGTAACTTAACGGTTTTCAAAAAGGAGACCGCTGACTCCTTTGGATTTCATTGAAAGCGCTCTGAGGGTAACTGAGAAATAACCGAGTATCCGTTATTTGCACTACATCTGGTGTTCCTATAACTTCATGCACGTAAATAGGTCTTTGAACATATATTTAACGGTTTATCGAAATGAAGTGCATGTAGGTCTGAATCATTGACTGTTTTCTTTATTTTGCCTCGCATTTGAATTATTAGTCATCCCGCGCAAGAACCGCAAGAGAATTCACTGAAAACACGTCAAAAATTGTTCGAGAATCCCTGTGTTTGAATTTTCTTCAAATCTCTAAATTAATTCTTCGGTTGAAGAACCACATCTACAACAGTGTAAATCTGAGCTCCAACTTTTTAATCTTAATTTTGTTTTGCAGATTCGAGTACATTTGCTTGACCCACTTCCAGATATAACTCTGAACCGCTATAACGTTTGCCCCTAATAAAGGCCTTTCTTTCGCCTCCTGTTAGAATCTTATCTTTTCCTAGGCATGGAACCATGCATCCAATGATTTCTCGCCTCCCCTTACCCCGTCTCTCTTCAAGCGAGCAAAATTTACATGCGAACATCAGCTGTCCTCTCAATGGGCAGACATTGTGGTCTCTGCTCGATCTGTTCTTTCATTTCTACAGTGCGATATATTATGTGGACTCCCACCCACCCCTGTCTCCCAAATTCTTCCTCCGTCTCTCTTTTCCTCCCTCTCAACCCCACCAAAACCACTCTTCTGGTTTGCTTGTCTTTGTACGGTTGAATGGCTCCCACACTGGACGCAGAATCGAAATATTGTAGGTTCAATTCCTGAGATAGTCATGAGGTAAACGTCTCGAAAAATCATTTCATTTACATTATTTTTTCTCAGCCCATCAGTCTCCGAAGTGGTTTCGTAGATATTGGCTTTGAAAGCTATTGCATGCAAAAATTTCGGCGCCTATATTATGGCACCAATATAAATATATTATGGAATATAAGAACGTTAACAAGTGGTTTGAGTGACTTATTGGGGAAAAGTGAAGACGCATAAGTGCGCATTACCCAATAAAGTCATAAATATTGTCATATACATTACCATTGTTAACAATAGATAAAAACATATTTCACATGACAGGTTTCCTAGATATTTCCTGATTCAAATGTTCGGTTTCCGGCCTTATTCAGGAACACCGTGACATAATGAACTAAAGAAAAAAAATGATACGGGTCCCAAGCAAACGCCACACATGCACCAACACACACAAAAACATTTTACAGCTTGTATTTAAAAATATCATCGTTATGCTGTTTAACATTAGATAAAATGAAATAACTTCATCATTGCGAGATTATAAATTTGTCTCTTTGTCACTTGTGAACACTCAGAAATAGCATACACTAACAAGTGTACATGTGTCCGAATATGAAAGCATGCGGGAAGATTCGAACAGGCATAGATTTCTACCTTTCTCTACTAATTTAATTTAGTCTCATGTCGATCTACTATGGTGCATCGTTTACATCATTAACAACCAAAACAAACGAACTCTCATTCTCGTTCGTTTGCTTTACTTTCACGTTTGTCTGCCCTCTCATACAACGAATTACTGTTATGAAGTTGGTCTAATTATAAATTACTGTTATGTAGTTAGTCTAATTATAATTCTGGAGCCCTCACTGTCCAAGTTAACTTACAACGCAAGCAGGGATATGTAAAGCGCCATTACTGTAGGGCGAGATGGATGAGAGAGAAAGAAAGAACAGAGCTTACCGTAAGAAATGTTGTGGCGAGAAATCTGGGAGAATATTTGTCTGTCTAGTCAATCGATAAAACTGTCGTATTATGTTCTATTCATCCCGCATTAGTGGACACTATTTTTCTCTTTCTTTTGTGCCCTACAAAACTTTGGAGAACGTGTGAAAAGTCATGTGTTACCGACTCCGGTGTTATTTTTTTGTTATTTATTACCTCTCCCGCTCACTCTGACTTTCACAAACTGAACAGCCCTGCAGTAGACTATAACATTATCATTTTTACCTGCCCTTCTTCCCATTCATCCATAAACACAGTCGACTGAATTTAATTGCTATGTAGGCCTACTTAATCGCATTTCCCACTTGATCGTAATGTGCCAAAATACAAGCATTTTTGAAGGTAGTGAACGATCTGAACGAATTCAGGCGTGTTTGTCCTTGCGTAGTTTTTACGTAATACAAGGGGAGATGCAAGCCTCGCAATATTCATTTATTCGCAATAGTCCAATGATTCCCTGCTGTTGCAACTACGCATATCATACTGCGTCAGCCTAAATCAACGGGTTGCGTCGTTGATACTGCAACGCGTAAGATTCTATTGCTACCAGGACAAGTCGTCCATGTTCGCATGTAAGACGGTATTCCAAAATTTAAGTGAAATGTAAATATTAGTATAGATAAAATTTCAATAATAATTTTCAATGCTTCTGACAACAGTGTCGGAATTCATGTGTAGACTAAAATAATACAGCGGAACTTGGATATTAAGTATTCATGTATTAAGTATGCTTCGTTATTTAGTATGAATTTCACATCCACAGAGTCACCATTTGTCATTTCATTATTCAGGCGGACCGGTTAATACGTAAAACTCGAGTTTTCATTGTAGTGTAATTAAAAAAATATTCTGCGCATTTCACGCGGAGATTGATCTCTCTATACCATGTGACGCAAAAAAACAAAACAAAACACAAACCACCAAAACCGTAATAACTCCCATAATTTTTTTCAAGAAATCACATAAAACTTTATGTTTCCAATGAAACATAGTCGTAGAAAGTTTGAATAAAATGTACTGAAAATTGTTGTCTTTTTGACGTTTTCCAAAAAAAGACCTGAAGTTTAAAAAATGACGAAATTTGTGAAACGTCAGAAAATCAGTACAAAACCCCCACGAAAAATGTCGAGGGGATTCAGGTCTGGGCTGTGGCGGGACCATTCCACTGGTGTTCATCGGCTGATCAGTCTGTCATCGAATTTTCCTTGCAGCCACTGAAGGGTCCTTTGAGCCATATAGGGCGTGGCCCCAACCTGTTGAAACCACTGCCTGTGTCGCTGAAATGCTCTCCTTTGGCCCCCACAGAAAAAAGTCGAGGGGATTCAGATGTAGGTTATATTTCAAAATGACATAAATGCCTAATCTGGTGCGCATTTTAATGTAATTTTGACAAATGGTAGATCTTTGGACATATTTTACGCGTACAAAATTTCAAGTCTTTTTTTTTTTTATTTTTGTATGAGATATAAAGGATTTGGTAAGTATCGTTTTTTGGTTTTTTTTGGAGACTCTCTGTATTAAATTGATTGTGTGTGATCGACTTTGAAAACATAATATTCTGAACATTTTACGGCAGAACTTGGTCTCTCTATGCTGCGACTATGTGCGGTGGCTTTTTCCAGAAAAAAAAAATAAACCAACGCATTTCATGCAGAATTTGGCCTCCTCACCTGTGCTAGTCAGTGAGTTCGTATTATCTCAGTTCGTTAAAAACAAAATAGGGTTATGCAGAACTAGATTTCGCTATGCTAATTCACTGATTTGTACGATTAGAACATATTGTCCTAGACTCAGTTTNAAAATCGTAGAATCCTCCAATTTGTGGGTCCAGACGTATGTGTCCCGGACTAAACTAGATTTCGCTATGCTAATTCACTGATTTGTACGATTAGAACATATTGTCCTAGACTCAGTTTTAAATTTAACCATGATTACACACTGCATTTTTACGACAATAAATATTATCAACATTGTATGTGCAATTTTGTCTCTCTATTCTGAAAGATAAATTGTGGGTGATTGCCGTTTTCTCCCAGCCTCGCTGGCGAGGTTACTAAGAAGTAGGTCGCTTGTCATTTGATGCAGCGTGGCCCGAACAGTTTCGGCGTTGGACTTAGGATCTAAAGATCGAGGGTTCGATTCCCGACTACGGTCGTGTTATAAGTGCTTTGGGAAAACATTTCATTCACATTTTCCTCAGTCGATCCGTCTGTTAAAGGGGCGCCTGGCTTTAGGCAGTGGAAGATATTGTTAGAATGCTAGTGATTAGCGCCTGTAAATGGCTGCGCACTGTATGCTACTCAGGGAGTGGAGAAAGTCCTAGAGTGAACAGGCTTGTTGGGGTAATAATAATGTAAAGTCGCGTGAGCAGGTATAAGCCTGGATAAGAGACTTATAAATCGCATGATTATTATTATCATTATAAATTTCTCGGCTTCGAATCCTGCTGGCGGCAGATTTCGTGTTGAGGATATAGTTTCCGCGATGTTAAAATGCACCCTCTTACCGTCGGCCTGACAGAGGGAGTCCATGCCTCGTCTCTGGTGTAGCCGTAACTGTGCTGAAAAGGGTCATAAAACCTAACCCAAATCATTTCTGCTGATCTCATTTTTGTGTGCACACTGACGGAAGAAATCCGTGGATTCCCTTACGCGCGATGTGAGAATCGTCAGTTCTCCCCTTTTCCTTTCTTGCCCCACAAATAATGGCGCTGTAGCGAACATGCGAGACGTCGCGTGTTGAAGACGTCAGCAAGGATGAGTTATCACCCACCTACGCGCTGTGCTCATGCACCACGAACCAAGGCATGTGCACACTAGTGGTAAGTGATACATCGATTTGTCGTAATCGCGATTACTGAATACTCCAGCGACAGGTAATCAGTAACAATCGGTAGGCTTTTAAAATACATGCATTTCCACTCATGATCTGGAAATTCTTTTCTTGGGGAAACGGCTAAGGATGTTGGGAAAGACAGGCGATCTAGCCTTGTTGCTATGGTGGGTAACACTGAGGGAGAAAAGACTGAAAATGGAGAAAAGATTGTGCGTTCAGCAAAAATAAGAATCTGCTTTTCATGCAATTTTGTAATTTTTCCGCCCAGTTTTGCAACATTCGAATAGTAATAAATAAACTAAAATAACCTGTTAATGAAGAATGTTCAGCAAACATCGCAGTAATCGATTACTTTTACTCGATTACGTCCAGGCACTAGAAGACACCCAAAAGGGCCACGTTTCTATCGGCCTATTTAATGCCGTGAGCACAAAGTAAATGAGCAACACAACAGTCTCGTCCTACAATATTCATGAGGCCTCATTATACGTGCACGCTGGAGGAACAGTTCAATGTCCTCATTATTGGAGATGACAGGATGACATGAGCTGCAAGCAGGTGATCAAATGTTTTGCATCTCGTCCAAAAAAAAAAAAAAAGGCGTAAGTCGCGTTTTGTCTACCTGATGTTTACTGGTAGAGAATGCGATTTTAGTATCTGCATTTTCATTGGGTGGGGTAACACATTTAAATAAACAGGACTGATTTGACATATTATAATTCTGGACCCAGATGTAGTTGTTTCAAATTTCATCTATACAGAAAGCTATTATTTCGTTCTCCAGGCCTCCTCCCAACTCACACCTCCCCCTCCCCCCTCCTCACACAGTCCCCACGAGTAGTTCATCATCATCTTTACAGAAGTGCAGCACAGATATTAAACAAAAATTATCTCGCATTCATTTGACATGGCAAAATTTTCCTCGTCCCTTCTCCCTGCTCAACCTCTTTTCTCCCCC
>JAWQUT010000041.1:207869-210369 GCA_033807755.1 Ellobium chinense
CACCCTTTATCTCCCTTTCATACCTGACAGTAAGGGAAGAAAAAAAAAAGGGCAACACCCATGGTCATTTATTATTTACAGAAGAAGGCGGCGTACACATTCTTTTTCAAGACAAATACAGACAACTAAACATGCATAAAGGCTGTCGCGCCAGTGATTTACAATGGGTCTCAACATACTCGGTACATGTGACACTGCGAGTCCCGGCAGTGGCGCATCCATATATTGCTCAAAGGTGGGGCAGGAAAGTTTGGTTCGGGGAAGAGGGCATGAATAAAGAATAATCAAGCACAATCATGAAGGAATTAAGACCACCTCAAGCTGTAGCTTGAAGATCTGGTGATGGGTGGGTCCGCTGGTGACGAAAACATGTTTGATGGTGCTGCACCGATAGCTCAGTGGGGATAAAGTATTGTACACCACCTCGTGATCCACTGGGCTAAAGCTATAGCAAAGGAAGCTGATAACCTTCTTTATATTATCGATCTTTATAATGCCTCCCAAATTCACGAATATCCCATGCAAGGAACAATAAACGTTATAGGCTTATACGTCAAGCACTTAAAAAACAAAATCGAACTAATAACACTAACATAATAAACCGTCAGAGAAGGTAGATAAAGGAAAATATAGAACAACAATAACTCATAGGATCCTCTTATAAGAAGAAAATAGCCACTAAGTTCCCTTAAAGGACTCTATAAGCTGGATTACCCCGGTAAAGTGGTTTCTACTGCAGCAAAGATTATGAGGATCATCTCTGGATTACTGCGTGTCTTGCCGTGCTACTCAACTGGGAAGTCCATGAAATGAAGGAACAGGTTTTACCTGTATCTCTCTCTCTCTCTCTCTCTCTCTCTCTCTCTCTCTCTCTCTCTCTCTCTCTTTCTCTCTTTCTCTCTATCTCTGTATACTCAATTTCCCCTCCCTTCCCTAGTAATCTAGATTCAGATAAAATCTCGTGTCTTTCTCCAGGCAATCGCCCGCGACCCCTCCTCTCCCCTCCGTCGCATCCGCCACGACATTGAGGGAACATGGGAAACGACATTAAGACAACGCTATGCAACGCTGCACAAACGCATGTTCACAACAATGGCGTTGCCAGATGGGTTGTTTTTTTTTCCCCGGTTTTGGAGNNNGGGGGGGGGGAAGGGGCACTCGAACTTCTCATAATAACTTTCAGTTTTCGGATGACGTCTCCTCTTCTTTATTGCCTTCTCTTTCTCTCCCTCTCTTCTCGCCCTCTCTCTCTGTCCCTGTCCTTATCCATTATCGCTTTTTTTTCCAGGTGAGACCATGTTATCAAACTCAAAATGTTTTCTCGAAAAATATGTGCAAAGTGCTATTATACCATCACTATTGTTGTCTCCCTACCTCCTCCCCACTCTTTCGATTTTCCGAAATATCCGCTCAGATTTTTTTTTCCAGCTCTCTGTTCTAGTGCTTCGTTACAGAGATTGCCCACGACAGGCCTTGACAAATCCTTTGCAGGTGACAAACGTTGAGACAGACTTGCCAGTTCTTTCATACCAAAAAAAAACAAAAGTTAACTGATTGAGTGAAAGGTGATCTACTGAAGCGTTGCAGGCGACGCCCATGAGTCCATGGTAAACGATAACATCTCAGAATGAGTGCAAAATGGGTAGTGTCAACGAACGTAGTCCTGACATACGGCTTCATTAACCGCAGGTATAAGCATGAGGATTCTGAGACAGTAAGGTTAAATCCTTTCTCCTCCCTNATGGAGTTCAGTCTCCTCAATGCACCGTCCCTTTGCTTATAATACTCTTGGCTGCCAGGTTATTTTTTTTCAAATTTTGGAGTTACTAACTTTTATCCCGATATTGTTGAACTCAAGGACATGTCATTGCCTGACTACAGTACCCAGATAAACGTCCAAATCCAAATTTTACAGGAGAAGCCAAAAATTTTTTTCAAAAAAGGTTTCACTCTCCGCAAAACTGAACTAGCAAAGCAATTTTTTGGAAGTAAGTTTTCCTCGTGCAAGTTGGTGATGTCTAAGAATCTTTAGAACCTACTGCTTTAGAACCTACTGCTTTAGAACCTACTGCTTTAGAACCTACTGAGCTATGATCAAAAACTAGTTTTATCACTTTTTGTCACTGATATTGCTTGCCTTGGTGCACAAATCCGACAGTGGCGCAAGTACGGACAGAGCACTAGAGCACTAGCCTTTTCATTGGTGACACTCTGTGAAGACCTGAAATAGTACGTGCAATATTCCCTATCGGTGAATTATATAAAGACACATTATTTCACAACTGCCTATCGTAAGATAGATTTGAACATCAACTCGTAACACGAATCTATTGAAATTAGACGTCTGAGGTTTTGACACAATATGCACACAGTTATTATTATTAGCAGTCCAAAGGCGTCAAGACACGAATTTCGGTCAAGCTGGCGTTGAACGGGGTATTGCATCCAAGCTACGATTTGGCCCCAAACTGGTACACCCTTCTGCATTTGACATGCCTTT
>JAWQUT010000041.1:215369-227747 GCA_033807755.1 Ellobium chinense
ATGAATGGCGAGCAGCCATGCATAAGCAGAGCGTGTAAACAAATCAACGTGTCAGCGACAATCCCTTAGTCACGTGACGGAATTGACAATATCTAATTAAGACACACGCGCGTGCCAAGTGAGCCGATCGCAAGATACATCCGTAGGGGAGCCACTTTCAGACGTTTCTGTTGTTGTTTTTTTATATTATTATTATTTGGATTCTTCTAAACTCCAGTGGCGAGACAACAGTATCTTGTTCACAGGGACGAACTAACAGTTGGCGCTCCCTTCCTTCTGCCCCAGGAAATCGCCACCTTTCTTTTCTCACCACACTCACGGGAATGGAATTGTGAACTGCAACACTCTTCAGTAAGTTTGCGATTTTCGCACCCGCCTTGTCAATTCAGCAGCTGAAAGTAATGCGCGTTGCAAAAAAAAAAAAAAAAATGCTTGCACAACGTACGCATAAACCAATTTGGCGCTTGTCCGATTGTGTGAAGCTTTGACGCATATTTTCAGCACAGTTATATCTCGTCTACATATTATGACTGCATCAGTGTCGAGACCAGACGAGGCATGGATTCCCGAAATGCCAGAAACCAGGGGTTCCTGTAAAACACCACGAAAGACACTTAAGGAGAAACCAGACGCTAGAAGGACTCGACCATAGGACCATTCGCATCATGAGATACAAAAGCTTTCTCTCTCGCAACCCTGCTGGCACAATTTAATTTGGCGCATTCAGAAAACATGGAAAGCCCTTCAGTAAATTTTCAAAGTCCTGCATGAAGAAAAAATGCAGAGCCAAATGGAAATTGATGAAACGCGAGTCGTATTTTCGTTCTTTTTCAACTAAACTAACGTTCTTGTTTCTCGTGGCGAGATCTTGACGCGTTGTCTGGTTTCTCGTCGGCCGCATTTATGATTTCCTGTTTAGATCTATTTCCAAGCTTATGCAGGCGCACAGCATCCTTTGCTGATTCGGCACTAGAGGAGGGGGGAAGGATCCACGCAGGGGCGGTTTTCTATGCAGTCCATGCATCCAATGCAGTACATTTTCTTTACGTTGTTACATGTAAGAATGCATATTTTCATCTGCAAAAGCACTCATCCTGTTCATACTGCGCGGTTGCTGAAATCGAGATTAAATTACTGTAGATCTACATCATGCTGAAAACGGTTGCAAAGACCGTTTTGTCCATACAATACATGCACTAAACAGAGGTCTTTGAATGGCAATGTACAGTTAGTAGGCTATGTAGGCCTATGTACAGCGGAACCTCGATATAAAGTACTCACTTATATACCGTGTTATTAAGTATGACTTTCACATAAACAGATTCACTTTTTGTTTTATCATTTCATTATTAAGATTTTACCTCGATATTAAGTATACCTCAGTAATAAGTATCTTTTTCTGCGCACCAAGAAATTCTTTACATTGAAGTTCTACCGTATATGTCTAGATATTTATCTGTTATGTTATGCGTGCATCAAAATGTTCCCATCGTATCATCTTACTTTAACTAGCTGTTCCCGTGCATCTTGAGTGTTCCTGGCCCTTTTGACCTAATTTTTCAGTACTCAACCTTCACCTTCCCTTATAAGGGTTCTGTTGGGTGAGAAATTAATGCGTGGGATCACGGTCAAAATTATGGAATAATTCTTCTCGTTTGATGCGGGTCGCGTCGCATTAAAAAAAAATTAAAAATACGGATTTAGCAATAAAAATAGGCTTAAATTTATAAAAAAAACCACACACACACACACACACACACACACACACACACACACACACACACACACACACACACACACACACACATACACACACACACACACTCACACAGACACGCAATTACAGGTGCAATGAAATCAGCACTTTTCTATGGACTCTCAGCCTATGTGTAACATTGATATGTCTTGCATCCAGTCAAAATGAGGCTTATGTCGCTAAACTATGAATTGAGATAGCAGGGTCTGGAAATGGGTAAGGCCATCCAAAGATCAATTTTCTTTTCTGCAGATATCAGAACGTAACTCACTCCCATACACAAAGACTTTGATTTTATGGCAAATGGTCGGTAAAATTGGATACATCTGAGTTTTTGTGAGACATATTAGATTAATTATAAACTCATAATAGTATGAAATTGTTCTTCAATCGTGATTTTCTCGGAATAATTTTCCATTGCATGGAGCAACACCCTGCCACTTCATATAACCATATGTTAGGCCTGAATCATGATATTTTTAAAATTTGTTCATCTAATGAAGGTACATACATTTTTGTGTCAAAGATATAACTTGGTTTAGCGAAAACGCGATTTAAAGCTTATTTTGACAGGCTGCGAGACACACTACACTGAACTAAACTGGACATGTACGTTGCCCTACTATACTATAGTCATGTAGAAACAGCGCAATACTTTATGTGCTGTTTGTCAAAGAAACCGTAGATCTGATAAATATACGTTGCACTTATATGCTTTTTTTTTTTTTTCGCAAACGGTACCCACTTATCAATTTTTAGGGGAAGGCTGTTGCCACACAAAGCACATGTTCCGGCGCTCTGCTTGTCTAAAGTTTGTGCAAATAGTTTCACTAACCGGTTCGATTCTGAAACCACACGCCTGCCTCTATTGACTCAACACAGGAAACAAAGGCAATAACCCAAAAACAAAGAAAATTCTTCCGGGGCGGGTCACGCAATTTTATTCCATTCAAGATTTTTTGTTGCTTGTTTTGTTTCCGATACAGAAATACATCGCCTCCGGCTGCAGGTTTTATGATATTTTATAGGAGTGAGCACTTATATCAAACACAACTTCGATATTCACACCGACCCCTCCCCTTTTCCTTTTGCGGGCCTGCTCAATACATTATAAGCCTATGATGATACCATCCTAAACCTCTTGTTGAATATCGAGAGCATTTTAATTGGTCTGCTGCACCTTGAAGTGGGGGCATGCGAAGACAATTTGAAATTAAACTACGGGATGCCATCACTGCATAGTACTAGAATGGCCCGGGGGGCAGATTCGTCACAGGGATTGAATCGATATAATGGCACCGGTGCACTTTTCATTTTGAAAGAAAAGAAAGGGAGGTAACCTCCAATACTCCCCGCCATGGTGATTATCTGATTATTTGTCAGCCATTTTTAATCTTAATAAAAATGTCATAGACACCCAGTGTCTTCAGATTGTGCCGAGAACTCGTGTGAACGCGACTAGGAAGCGGCAGTTAACACAATATCATTAGCATGGTCTAGTCTACAGGATATAATTTCAGTCAAATGTGCTTAATCGCAACTTTCCTTTAATGGGAACATCTTTCAGATGGTTATATTACTTCTTTTTTTTTTTACAAAGAGTCATTGGAAAAATGTCCTTTTATCTGCACCGTTTTTTCTCAAAGAGCTGCGTTCAAGCTGCACTGACTGTGAGGCACGATCTATTGAATACAATTAATATACTACTCTGCCCTATTGACTGTATCCAGTTTTCATTTCACAACCTATTTCCATGCCATGACTGTCTCTACTCAAAATATCAAAGACTGGATGAACATCAAATATAATGATGATGATGATGATGAGATAGCCCTTTCAGCTGTGAGCAGTGCGCTCTTGACAGGCCAAATGTAATGATTAAATCACCACATTTGTTCTATTTATAAGCTATGAGGGCTTCATATTGTTGTATTTCTGAGTTAAAATGAGAATAAGGAAGAGGGTGCTGCAAGAAGAAGAACCTAGTCAAAATGCGTTTTCTAACTCCTGTGGGGATCCATGTGTCATCATCTAAACTATCTATAAAAAGCCTTAGTAAAACTGTCTCCATATGCTGTTTAACAACAATTTTGAGAATGAACTTCTTGAATCGGATCGGAGGTCGAGCTTTGAATGTGAGCTTGAATTAATTACATCTTATAATAATGCCCTAGTACTATTCCTAACTGGCACCATATTTAATTTGTTTGTTTGTTAGAGGGCTTTTCTCTATATCTGAAAGTAAATGCATTGTTATGCGTGTAGACTATGTATTATTCGTAACTGAACTCGAAATAAGAAACCTGAATCAGGCCACGGCAACAATTGTTATAAGCAGCTGGGTATATTCCTCAAAAAACTATGTTGCTTCACATTGGGGGTGCTCAAAGGACCCGGAAGTATGAGATGTCACAGGCAATAAAAGCCAGCAACTCTTAAAGTATCAGTCAATTATATTACTCGACATTTGGCACACTTTAGTTTGACTGTCTCACAGATATTTGTTTCTACTTTCAAGTAATTGTCTCACTAAACTTTTGTTTCTCCTTACAAGTGCTTGTATCACTTGTTTCTCCTTCCAAGTGATTGTATCATTTGTTTCTCCTTGCAAGTGATTGTATCATTAACGTTTTGTATCTACTTTCAAGTTTATATATATTAACAGCAAACAAAAATCTTGGCTTTCATGTTTGATATATCCAGCAGTATGTATATGTATTTAACAAAAAAAAAATGATCGTAATATACGTATGACACTATAAATGACATTCTCTTCTGGGGAGAAAAACGTTAATTTTACGACTTTTAGAAGCTTTATCTTAGGTGTGGCATAGGTACAAAAATTTCACCAATCTCTTAAAAAGTGTATGGTTTTATTTCGTGTTAGTCTTTCGTACTTTTTGATAAAGATAATGTGTCGGGGTTCAAATTCAAAAACAGTGCTCCATACCACAGCTGGTGGCCATCAAATCCTTCTATCATGACAGAGCGAAAACTTTGGCGTTTCCATGACCAAAAGAAAAAAAAAAAGCTGACCTTCTAGCGGAAGTTTGCTTCCAACAGCTCCCCTCCCCTTTTGGCTTCTTTAAAAAAACAAAAAAACTAATTTTAAAAACTCAGGCTGGCCCCATGATTACGTTTAAAACTTAATCAATTCTATATTTATAAATACACTGGAGTACACATGGATATACAACGCGGAACTGGGCCAGGTTCCGGTTCATTAATATTATGTATACAGTGTGGAACAAGCAGCTGCATAGAGAACACATCCCAGACCAAAGACAGACCTGGTGTACGCACTTTAACTATCCATAATCAAATTCGGCCATAGGGTTATCCTGACCCATCTAGCGATAAACGAACCCATTGCCTTCACGCTAGTCCTTCACTGCCTTTTTTTTTTTATTGCGGATAAAGACTGTATAAGAATATGCTCAATAAAATTGGGTCAAATTCACCTTTTCGCATCTTTTATGGAGCTTAATGTTCTTTCATTTTCTGTCTGGGTTGCTGATCTGTAGCTTTTGTAGTTCCCGAGAAAGTCAATCGTGTGCAACATTGATTAGTGGATGACAGAAGTTAGATAGTGTTTTATTATCGTCCCTTGTAAAACCGATTTATAGAACAGCTATTTTGGGCCCGAATTCAGTTCAGAGACCCTCGCATTAATAAGTAGTTTTACACACCGTTCTGTTGTATAACGTTGGAAAAAAAAATCTGAAGAAAAAGGCGACCGCATGAACCACTTTCTTGGCACGAGATGTTCAATTTTCTCATGTATGAATTTTGATAATATGATCAGATCTAGTCTACCTTATAGTTCTCCACAAAGTAAAAGGAATGTTTACATTCGACCGAATTTTTGAGAGGTGACCCTTTATGATAAGAATGACGATTTCTCTGCGGCATGTTAGACTATTTAACAGCATATTTATCGAACACAACGCACATTCTCCAAGCGTGACGTCAAAAAAATGTAAACGGAAGTCTTCTGTAGCCACGCCTTCTGGCGACTAGAATCTGTGCCACTTCCTAACTAACAGTGGTCATAAAAATCAGTATTTAGCTAAAATCAAATATATAGTCGTGTTAGGTCATGGCCAAGAAACCAGATCACGAAACAAGGTAACATAACGTAGGTCATTGCGTAGGACCTGCCAGGCTGACTATACGTCATATAAATGTGGCCGGTCCTATGTCAAGCCCGATGAATAAAACTTCGCCCTTTTACGTCAATTTATCCACTTCATGATGCTCCGGACCAAAATGTATTGCAGCACCGTCATGTTAAAACCGGAAATATCTTTGAATGGATTAATAAATACAGCCAAAATCTGATAGGCCACTGTGTTTGAGTCCCTAATCTTATGCCTAATCCAGTCCCATTCTGGGGGAAACGTGGGATTTTGCCGAATACCAAGTGCCTAGGAATATAAAACTGATAGCACTTCAACGGTCTTTCTGTGCTCAGGCTTGCCGTTAAAGAAAGTTGTCTAAGGGAAGTCATGCGTTTCCGGAGTATCTTGCAGAGAATCCCAGAGAGTCCAACTGCACCTTCTGTAACGTAGTATTCACTTTGTGTGGTTCAGAATCGCTCTCAACTTAATAAGAACAGACGGTTTGCATCTCATCTGCATTGAAATTCTAGACGGCTTCAAGACTAAATGCTATCTTTGCAAAAAAAACTATCGCTGCAAACAAGGTGCGTTCTAGTTCTTACTTTGCGCATGGAACTTTATTATATTGGCCCCCTTGATTTAACCAAGTCGGTGATTTCCACTAAAAGCGCTTATTGTACAGATACCCATCGGCTGATGGTTCCATTCAAATACATTCGAGTATTATGGAAGCCAAATAATATTCGGGATGCGAATGCGCTTTCTGTTCCATAAATATTGTAGGTTACATTGTGACCAAAGTGACCAAGGTGCACGCTGAGAAGGTACTTAAGGTGACACCATCTTTATTCCTACTTTATCGTCCACTCCAAAAGCGCTCGCGCTGACCAAGCGGCGAAGCTCAGCAGCTGACGCGCATGTGAGTCTAGTTAGGCGAAAGCTGCACTTCGTTTATGCAGATAGTAAGTTGTGTTTTAACGAATCATTGAGTATCATGATAAAAATGTGTGGGAGGATGAGACTGGGGGAGGGAGGGGGATGAGAGGGCTGGGGTGGATAAAGAAGATAGACAAGGTTGTAAAGTAATCCACATGGATACTTATGATGATTGCAACAGATGGTTGTCCTGCCTTATCTCACGGAGGCGTGTGGAAAGACCAGAGTCCAGCAACCAGGAAGGCGCACACCAGTAAGTCCCCTAACAGAGCCCCGATCTGTATTGGTTACTTTTTTTTAAAGCCAGCAATCGAAATGACACGATCACACTACTGCCAGCGATACACAGCTACTGAAAGGAGATTTGAAGAAGAGAAAGAAAAGGAATTATTGATACTATAGATGTTTACTTTTCGTCTGATTATTTTTTTTGTTTGTTTCAGCAATAAACAGCTCAGCGTAAGATTTATCAAACAGGACACTGCAGGTCTTCATCTCATTTGAATGGATTCTTCCAAAGTTCAGACTGCGTTTCACCCATGGATCTGGAATTCAAGAGATCTGGAGTTCACATTACCCTATTCGTTTACAACGCAAGATGCACTCGCCGGAATACCATTTTTTTTTTTTTNGAGAGAGAGAGAGAGAGAGAGAGAGAGAGAAATGAGATGTCAGAGCTCACCATACTGTCTTGAAAAATCTTGGCGAGTAAACTTATTCTATTCTATATGTGTCGAGTCAGTTGGGAGAATTACTCCCCTATCGCACTATGCCCTATTTTTTTTTTTTTCTGGCATCCAGAGTGTCGTTTTTCTCTAATTCCCTCCTTCTCTGTCCCTTTTTCTTGCCATACAAAAATGGGGATCTAGTGAGCGTGGGAAATGTCACATGATACGAACTGCATTGGTATTATTACCTCAATGCCCTTCAGATGCAGAATGACATATTTAAGCAATGCCTAATTGCAACAGCCACACGGGTATCTTTTGCAAAGTTGTCCAACGACGTTGTTAACCCTTGCACGGATTTAAACTATACTCCTTCAAACCATAAAGGTTTCATTAAGGCCAGTGTGAATGTCCTCTTCTTAATTTCAATGGCTCGGACCTCTCCTGAAGTGAGACAAACAATTCACCACTTGTATCAAAACCACGTCATCACTCAGGTAACTATATTATTACCGAAACATGTTGTCACAGTCATAGGCGGACTGCCTACCTCATAGATAGGAAGTTTGCAAACAGGACTACTTTTGTGCTTGACAACCCAGTATAGCCATCAAATGTCACAAACACGAAAGTCATTAAGTTTTTCCCAAATGGCACCAGAGGCTGAGACTGGCAATAATGCAACTTCTTGCGTTGTCTAACTAATACTGTCTTTCCCCTCTCGTGGAAAACTCACTCAAATGAGATACGGTGAATCGTCTATGACTATGAGAATGTGGTTCCGAGGCACATAAGGTGCCATTTGCCTCACTTCCCCAAAAAAAAAAAATCCCATTAAATTTGGTTTTCAGTCCTATCCTGACGAAATCCATTACAGCTTTATTTGCATTACAGTATGATAGTGACAAATCAGAGTCTATCATTTTAGCTGGGGTCTTTGCTCTTGCCAGGCTGAAAACCGCCCCCAGGTGTCTGTGTCTAACCCAAACAGAGCGCGACGGCTGCGCCGGTGGTCATGGTTTTAAAGTACGTGCTAGGCTAAGTCCCGTAACATATTAATCGATTCTGTCTGGTATCGATTTTTTGCTGGGTTTTTATCAGGTGTGTTGTTGTGGCTTACTGTAGAAGTGGAAGGAACGATTAAAAAAAAATTCAAGAGGGAGTTGGGGGGGGGGGGNGGGGGGGGGGGGGGGGGGGGGGTGGAGGCGAGAACATAGAAATCAGTGAGATGAGACCATACAGCTAATAACACTCTATTTCCGCATCTGCCGAGGACACATGCACTGCTTTCAATATCGCTGTCTTGAATAGGGCGAGAACAGGAACAGAGAGCGCGCAAGCGAGAGAGAGAGAGAGAGAGAGAGAGAGAGAGAGAGAGAGAGAGAGAGAGAGAGTGTGTAAGCGAAAGAAATAGGAAATATGCCCTGTGTCTCTCATTCTTTCTCTTTCTTTCTCTCTCTCCTTCTCTGTCTCTCTTTCTGGTTCATGCTTTCCTTAAACAGAGGACAGTCGTCACTCTCTCTACATATTCGCTTTGTCTTCATGTCTGCCTTTTTTTTTAATCGGGGCATCGCGCTGTCTGTATGCCTGCCTACCTGCCTGTCTGTCTTCTTGCCTGACTGTGTGTCTGCTTGATTGCCCTTATGTCTGTTTTCCTGCCTGGATGTCTATCTGTTTGTGCGTCTGCCTATCTGCTTGCGTGTCGGCCTACCCGCCTGCCTGTGTGACTGGCTGTTTCCTGTGGGTCTGTCTACCTGCGTGCATGTCTGCCTACCTGCCTGTATGTTTGCATGCCTGGCTGCTTATGCGTCTGTCTACCTGCCTGTTTGTGTGCCTGCCTGCCTGGTTGTGTTTGTCTCCCTGCCTGTGTGTCTGCCTTCCTGTTTGCCTACGTGTCTGCCTACTTGCCCGTGTCCCTGCCTACTTGTCCGCTTGCCTGCCTGCTTGCCTGCTTGCCTGCCTGCCTTTCTGCCCGCCTGCCCGCCTGCCCGCCTGCCTGCCTGCCTGCCTGCCTGCCTGTCTGTTTGTCTGCTTCTCTTCGCATGCCTGTTCGCCTCCCAGCTCTGCCTTCATCTGCAAAGTCTGCCTCTCCATATCAACATGCATCTATCTACATGTCTGCCTGCTGCCTGTGTCAACATGCCTCTCTGCCTACCTGCATGCCAGTCTCTCCCTCTTCAACAGCTGTTCCATGCTTCACCTTTGCTCAAAGCGCGTAACTGTTAGTTTAGTTCAAAGCGGGTAACCGTGACAGTAATTAAACAAGCTACTAAAGATGTCTACTGTTTCCATTAAATAATTATGTGTACTTTATAATGAACGCAGTGGTGACCTGCATCTATAGCTGAGCGGTTTTATCATTCGGTCTAGTCTATGCATCATTATGCATGCATGAGAAAGTAGCTTACTGTGCGCAGCAACTCTCCATGCATAAGCAATAGTTACAGACAGACTTGAAATGAAACCTGCAAAGTGCTATAATATATGGGTGCTATTACCATCATCAAAGGCAGCTTTCTAATTTTTTTAAAGTCATGCTCCATGATTAAGATCTCTATGTTGGGTGACATGTCTTCACTTTAGGCTTTAATTCCCATCTGGAAAAGCGTATATTATTATAGTTCCCATCAATGACGTCATCTTAGGGATTAGTACNATCCACCACCACCACCACCACCACCACCGTCGCCCTCAACAGAGCAGCTGTTGTGGTATTGTAAATGACCCTGACTTTACAAGTTCATTCACCCTGAGATAGGCCTGTGGTTATGTTAAAATTTAAATATCTAGTCACCAGTGATGCAATACTTCATTATAACTTTACCAGCAAATTTGTGTTGATGTCGTATTCGCATTTATGGGGAAAAAAATGACAGCCAACAATTAATTGAATTGCAAAGGTACGTACATAAACATTACCAAAGCGGGGCGAAAATTTTTTTAAAAAGCGGCACAAACACAAAAATGATGTACAACATGTTGTTCACTGGCGGAGTTTTTATTTTATTGGACGCAAGATTTCAGACACTGGAAGAACACATACGGACACGACCTTTCGAGTCACGTCACTTCGCTAGAACATATTTATCGGATGAAACTTGACTCCATCGGATCCGACACTTCACGACACAATACAACACGACACGACACGACACGATACGACACGACACGACACGACAGTGACGTTATCAGAGAAGGAGATAGAGATTGACTATGCCACGCATCTCGGTCGGGTTTGTATGCGCAAAACCCACCTTCTGCATTTTCGGTGGCTATCATACAACATTATCCTTGTGTCACATAGTTTGTTTCTCGATACCGGTAGGATGTCAAAAAAGGTAGATGCATTTTATAGGGTATTCACTTGTCTATAACCTGATGGGGGCTTAAGCCTCGCCTCTGATATATAAGTAGTAAAAAACTGTGCTGAAAAGGAATCTTAAAACCTAACACGATCAAAAAAAAAAAAAAGCCCTAGAGATGAAACGTTATGGTTCGCATAGTAGGCCTATGGTACAGTGACAGACATTTCAGATATATAATTCTCTAGATCTAGATCTATAGCTTAAGCCTAAGCCTAAGTCAAATAACACAAACTCTTTCAATGGTGACTTTTCTCGAAGTGTTGATCTTCCTACAACCACGTATTAGCCCAAATTGATAATGACAAGCTTATAGCTGGTTTGTTTTATAATATCATACCAGCTCGAGGTCGTGAAAAGTAATCAATCTTTGCGTGCAATAAGTCTAAAGAGGTGTGGTTAGGCAGGCAAAAAGACGAGCAAGTTTCTTTCCCAATTTTTTTCAACCAAATAGACTCCACTACCAGAGGTGCAGACGCCAAAAAAGTTGTGTAACCGCTGGTTTGCTTTATAATAATTATCATACCAGCTTGCGGATGTGAAGAGTTATCAATCTTGCGTGCAATAAGACTAAAGAGAGGTGGTTAGGGAGGCATCAGCCCAGAACGGGTAGTCGCTGAATATGAATCGCTCCCTTTATAGAATGAGGCTATGTCATGCAATGAGAACACTTCAACGGTTTGTTGCAACACAATCGTAACTGACCTAGGGCAGAAATATTGTTTTTGCGCCATCAGACTGTCACTGTCGAAAGGCACAGCTCCGCCTACAAATGGACGTGGAGTTTCACCTCGCTTCAGATAGATTTCCTTGCATATTTAAAATACTGGACATTTTTTTTTTATATCTACTTTATCACTTTTTACACTTGGAGGGAACAAGAAGCTAGCGATCTGCAAAAGTTTCTATGAACTGTTTTGCTCGTGAAATTCGGGAAAAAAACTGGTGCTTCAATGTGAAGCGGGAGATTGAAGTGTTCCATCATGCTCCTCTCTCCCCTCTCTTTCAACCCGAGCTGGCCATTAAAGCTTTCAAACGTTGTATCTCCCTTATCCTTCATTTTTTTTTTTTTAACAGCGCATTTCAAACTCCACCAGTTAACATCTGATTAGGCAAAAACCATAGTACCTCACCGTTACAACTGAGGCAAGATCTGGTATTCATTTAAAAAAAAAAAAACATTTCTTTTTGAAAGTATGTACGAAATGTCTGTATTTCGTTGTATTATTTATTCTTACTGTTTCCAGCGCTGTTTTAGGGACTACATTTTATATCCGAACCTATATCCGTGTGCATAATCCATACGTTAGTTAACGTATTGCGTTAACAGTAGTGAACAATACTAACGTTTTGGGAGTTGTCGGTGGTTACCGCATTGCGTTACTAACGTAAGGATTATGCATACGGCCACTGGCCATATTAGTCAGTATTCACGTGAATTAGTTAAGTCAATGGCATAACACACAATTCCTCAGCGACACGTATGGAAGTATTGAAGCAAATTATTGTCGATGGATATTAAAGGGGGGCGGGAG
>JAWQUT010000041.1:235174-245905 GCA_033807755.1 Ellobium chinense
AAAACAAACCACCGCCTCAAGTTTAACTTCATTTCATTTAATTCTAAGGGTCATCTTTTGTGTGATAGTGACGACTACGTATTTCACCTATTTTAGCGACCAGGATCACTAGCGCGAAAACAAAACAAAACAAACAACAGAAAAAAAAATTAGTGACCAGGAAGTGAACGCGTCTAATCTGAACTTTAAAGCAGATTAACTTGCATGTCATTAGGTAGGATTTCACCTAGTGACAGAAAGAAAAAAAAATATTAAGTCCGTTCCGTCCGGTCCCATCCCGTCTTGTTTGTTTGAAAGGGCTTCCTTCGGTACATTCGGACTACTGGGCCATCACGTAAAGGTCGACGCATACCTGGACAGATGGCTTAATAAAGTCTGGTAAGATTACAAGGATGCATTTTGTACGTAAAATGTCGCAACCGTGTTAAGGTTGCGAAATTACGTTAATTGCATGTTCAGTCGTGGCCATACTATTTATAAACATCTTTTACTCCGCTTAGTTGGAACTCCTCGGAGCATGGAAAAATTGCCATTAAAAGCAGTTGCGATTGTGCAGTTATTTTTTTACATAGAAATGGCATCTTGTTATATCGAAAAATGGTTGCAACTGAGCGGAAGTTGCCATTATTAGGATTGCAATTAAGAGGAGTCGACTGGACAACAACAAACTTTCACCCAAAGAACCCTTGTCGCATATTATTTATTTGGCGTTGTTCTGGAGCTGTAACGTAAATATGCCAAAAAAAAAAAAGCAACAAACCCAAATAACAAGGATGGATGTGTCATCCTTGGGATGGAGCAGCATGAGAGTGCATGAGAGAGAATGAGGGGGCCGGGGAGCATGCAGTGGGGCTATAACCCCCGCCCCAGCTTTCTAAATTTAGAATCCTGGACACTAGATCGTCCCCCTTTTAAGCACTGTTCCGAGGTCTCCTCTTTCCCCTCTATCTCTTTCTCCCTCCCTCCCTCCCTCCCTCTCTTTCATTTCTTCCTTCTCCTCCTTTGCCTCACTTCCCCTTTCTTTCTTTCTTTCTCTTCCTCTAATCGCAGTGTACCCCAGCTGGCATCAGTGGTGCGTGTTGCAGTAAAGGTCGTTAGGGAATTGTGAAAGGGGTTGGGAAGGGCGAGAATTGCTGCATTAATCTAAATATCGTGATATTATGCATAGATGTGACTCACTTGCGCGTTGGCATTTTTCCCCTTTTGATTTTTGTTTTCACTTGATATAAAAATGAATTGCTACGTGCATGAGCTAATTCTCTCCTCCTTCATTCCTTCCTTCCTTCCACTCACCCCACCACCCACGCCCAACCCTCAGGTCCATTCAGAAGAAAAAAAAAACTACCAGCCCAGCTTTCATGTACGCCTATGTCATTAGCTATATACTGAACTGACCTTTCCGAAAAAGCTGACAAAAAGCTTACCGGGTGGCTAAACCAGGCCGACCGACGCCTCCACGTGGCTAAAACAGGTCAGCGCAGCCCACTTTTGATGTGCCTCGCAGCTCTGTTTTCCAATCGCAACCAGTAACTATCCACTTTTCAATTCACTTCGGTTTCATTGGCTACTACCCCTTCAGAATGGGGGTGCAGTTGATCTGGGTGAGTTGCTAGCGCGTCCAAATTATAATGTACAAATTATGCCATTCAAAACATTAAACATTAGGAAATCATAATTACGGTAAAACATAATATTAACAACTTTTTGTATAAACAGGCAACCCTCCTCCCGAACGAGCTCTCTTTCTATAACTACTATAAGCATTACTTAGTCATTCAAGCTTTCGAGCGTCGCTCTGAGGCCATGACAAATACAATATTGTTTGTCCTGACTGGCTGATTCAGAAAGGAACTGAAGAATGTTTTTACAAAACTCGGTAGTTGATCTCTGAATGTTTTTGAAATAAAAGAAAAGAAAATAACATAAGGTAGTTGCACTTCATGGATTCCATTTACTATTACATGACATTAAACTTGAAGGAATGCAGGTTTTCAATTTTGTTTTGAATGAATTAAAGCAGAAATGTATCTCTGAATACACAACTAACTCATTTTTCAACAATAATGCACTTGTAAAACCGCTCCTCAATTATCACGTATCATCCAAAATGACGTGCCTAATTCTAAGAACTCCTTCCTGTATTAACAGGACTTTCAATATTTCTACCGTTATTACCGTGTTCCGTTGTATCCGAAGGAGAGTATGGAGGAGACTAGAGAAGTTAGTAACCTGCAATGTATTCTCAAAGTTCATATCGTCGGTCTTCGCAAAGGACCGGCCACGTTTATATATTATGACGTATAGTCAGCCTGGCCGGTCCTGTGCGAACTGACGATACGTAGACTTCGCAGATTTCACACTGGTGATGCTATATGCAATTGACACTGATGTAACATGCCGTTGCTCCAGTTATCAGCCTGTAAACTCACTGAGCGCAACGATCTCATCTACGCATCACCTGTCAGTGTCAAACCGCTCTTTTTTTGAAAACCCTCGTACCTGGCTCAGGCAGTTATGCCGTAACAGCCGGGTTCTTTACTCTTTTAGTCTCATTACGGAAATACATATTATTATAAAGAAAAGGGAGGAAATGCCCGGTACAACCGGGTTCCCGTTACAACCGGTTCCTCTTAATAGATGGGTTGCACTGTATCTCTCTCAGGCTACCCCCAAGCCACTGCGTTGTTTTAAAACAGTGTTAGCATAATGTGTATTTGCATAATTGCATATAATACAATTTCATCTTTCTCTCCCCATCGCTCCTCGGCTCTCCCCCCATGTGCAATCAGTTTCCTTTGAAAGCAACAGAACAGCTGCATAATATAGTCACGAAGTGTTTCTCTTCACAAAATGAGGGTATAAATATTTCTATTTCCACCCCACCCCGAGCCCACCGTCACACCATCCAATTCCCTTTGGCTTGCAATTGGAAACATGCCCAATGTTCTTTCTATCTATCTATCTATCTATCTATATAAATATATATATATGGCTGTAGAAAATACGAATGAAATGCTTCACAAAGGTATCTATAACAGGACCAATAGCAGGAATCAAACCCCCGATCTCTCGATCTTAAGTGCAACGGCAAACTCACTCGACTAGGAAGCTCCATCGAGACTAGCAATAATATTTTTTTATGTATTTCATAGAGAATAGCAATGACGTTTTTTTGTTTTATGTATTTCAGTTGCAATGTTATGCATTTATGCATTGTCTCATGGGTGCAGGTCTCCAATAAAAGCCAACTTTTTACAGGGGAGGAAAACAAAAATTTCATTTTCGTAAAAGTGCAGAGATCAATCTATTGAGTTATAACTTAATGAACCACTGAGAAAAAAAGTTTCGTGGGTTTTTTTTTTGTTACTGGCATGCAGTGTTTGGTGTTAAAGTCTAACCACTAACTTTCTCATTATGAACGTTTTGCAGAGTGCTTGAGCAAGTGCGTGCAATACTCCGATATGTGCTCTTGTCGGTAAATTAAGAAGTATTTCGCAGTTTACTCTCGTATCACGAAATATTGAAGCAAGAGGTCTGAGGTTTTGACACCATAAATTAGACGCAACAATATTGGCAGTCAAAAGGCGTCACCATCAGAACAACCGGGACTTCCTGTTGCTATGTCTAGCCACAGAATGACCCTCTGCGCATGTCTGCCGCTTCTCGTGTTCGCTTCCTCGCGGGAAAAGTAGTGCAGTGGGATTACAATTAGAACTTTTAATAGACCTCTTTGAGCTGTATATTTTTCGGGCTATTGCATCCAGGCGACGATGAATGAAGTGTGCTGTTCTGTGTGTATGTAGTGTGAATGAGGTGAATAACATTGTAGGCAACTGCAGAGCAATTTTCTTAAAGGGTAAATAGAAGTCCAATCATCAATGTTTTTTTTGTTTTTTTCATTACTTCTGACTCCCTTCACCCCTCCTCCCCCTCCCCCACTTTTTTTAAACTCCTCCCCCCCTCCCTTTTCCCTCGCAAGGATACCCGATACTGACCCACAATTACCAGACCCCATAGCGAGGAGGGGNGGGGGGGGGGGGGGGGGGGGGGGGAATGAGCCACAACTCTTAATATAACCGCCCTGTTCATTTCTCAGCTCCCGTCGCCTCGCTCGGCCTTCTCTTTGCCAGACACAACTGCCGGCAGCTATCTAAATATTTGATTCGTCCAAAACGAAGCCATGCCCCGCCCCCAGCTTACTTCCTCTATCTGACAACGATTACCGCACCAGTCCTTTTGTCATAATTATTCGCTTCATATGTAAAAAAAAAAAAAAAAATGACATTATTTCCCTCCTACGCCTGTCTTCAATACTTTTTCACCCCTCCCCTTCTCTCTCTGTCTCTGTCATTACGGTGGTCGAGAGGTTGAGCGTTCGATCCTTGGGGCGATAGACCTTGGGTTCGAATCTTGTAGGCGGCGGGTTTCGTCCTATGCCCTAGGTAATTCATTTTTTCCACGATGCTTAAGAGGCACCCTCTTGTCGATGGCCTGAAGTGGATTCAGCCACACCCCTAAATAGCTATAAATGTGCTGAAAAAAGACGTTAAATACTGACTCAAGCTGAAACTCCTCTCTCTCTGTCTCTGTCTCTCTCTCTCTCTCTGTCTCTCTCTCTCTCTCTCTCTCTCTCTCTCTCTCTCTCTCTCTCTCTCTCTCTCNTCTCTCTCTCTCTCTCTCTCTTCCACTCAAAAATTACTTTTGAATAAAAAAAAAAAAAAGAATTAATGCCTAGAATACTGAATACTTCAGGTCAAAATGTTAGTGTTGAGGTCATTGGATTTTTTTTTTTCTTTCTCTCTCAATATGGTGGATAATTTCCATGAAGAGCTCTACTTTGCATGGTCGAAAGATTATTGCACTCGTTGTAATGGAAACCGACAGTCGGTCACACAGACAGTCAGTCCACACAAACACACATATGGACCCGCGAAATCTCTCCCACTTTTCCCTCCCCCTCCCCCGTACATACAACACAAACATACACACACATACAACACATACCGAGAAAAACACGAGTCTGCATATCACACACAGCCCGAGAACGAAGAAGAGAAGAAAAGGAGGGGGAGAGAGGGAGGGAAGGGGAAGGGGGGGGGGCCAGAAAGAAGTACGTGGCAACCACACACCGTTAAACAAACCGAACCGACGACTCGGGAGTCAGGGTGACCCTGCCCTAGACCAGCAGCAGAACGCGGGATAGGAGAGATTATGTGTGTTGTAGACCAGTCTAGATGTGTGTGTCTGTGCGGGTTTTTTTTTTTTTTTTAAGTAGCTCTTAAACAGACGCTTGCCATGTATTGCCTTATATTATTTTCATTAGATATACGGATATATGTATGTACAATAAATACATAAATCAACATATATGTATATATATGTGTATAATATCGTATATATCGTCACCGTTTTGTTAAAACCTCGTAAGTGCAGTGGAGAAAATTTTACGGGGGAGAGAGAGAAAGAGGAAAAAGAAAAAACTTTTGCTCCGCTTCGAGCTATCTTTTAAATACAAAGTCTTATATTTTGTTAACTTTATATATATGAATACGTCCTCCAAGATGATTAAAGTAGAATTTTGTGAAACGCTTATTGAGATTTTATTCTGTTAAGACCTCGTAACGTCCATGTAAGAAGTTACATCAAGGCGAGATGTAGTAAGTACCAAGTTTAGCTTCATTCTTGTAGAAATGTAGTGGGGGACATACATGTTTATAAATGTGTGTGTTTCACACTGGTTTTGACTGGTGTTCGAAATACCACCACTAAGTAGACTTTAAAGAAAAAAAAACTGGTTCTTTCAGTTTAAGTCAGATTTATACTGTTCTCTATTTATAATAAAACTGTGTTTCAGTATTATTTTTTTGTTCACTTTTTTGTTTATCTCATAAATAGGCTCTTATAATCTTTTTCTACTACAACTTAAAGGACAGAAATTTTTGTCGTGTGCTGTGAGGAGAATACTATCGGCACAAGTAAGATAAGAACACAGAAAAATCGTCAGTACGTTTAAGAAATGGTGAAAGATACCATTATTGAGAATTTGCGCATTAACGCTGGGATTTTACCAATGTAAGAATTATACTGACACTGCATGTTGAACGCTGCCAAGAGTGCATTAGGCACCGATGCACTATTGTTATTCTTGGAGATCTCATCGTTAATGCGCAAGTTCTTAATTAAACATAAGAATATTTTCTTAGAGAAGTTAAACACTTGCTTTCCTCTAAACCCTGAGGAGAATGAAGTTACTTCATCAGCAGCTGTATGCATAGAAAGACTGCCGATGACAGAGCAGTCCATGACAGTTGACACGTCAGTTCGTAGAAACTAAAAATCATTATGATCAGTGACTTTTCTTATGAATACTTTTCATTGGCTTTTTACCCAAACTGCAGTACAGTAAGCTCTGAATTTCATTCCTGCTCATGTATTATCCCTGACCTTCTTCATTTGGGGAAAATTATTATTGGGGTTGTATGGACGTTTTCGAATCTGACACCCGCTCTGGTGTGACTAAACACAGTTATGTGTATGGCCAAACCGACAACCAACCAACCTAGGGAATTGTCCATAGATTCCAGTTTGTAAGATGGTGGAGAATTGCCAAGTAAATACTTGATACAGAGACTGAGGGGCTCGTGACCAGCCTACAGTCGACTCCGGCTAGTCGCAATCTGGATAATCACTATGCGCTTAATCACAACACTTTTCACATGATTAAACGCAATAGTTCTCTATAAAAGCCACTGGGTCATCGCAATTCCTGTTAATCGCACCGTTTCCCATGCTCCCGAGGAGTTGCGATTAAGCGGATTTGTCTGCATACGCCTATGAAGAGAATGTCGGTTTTTCGAGCACATATCTGGAGATGTGTGATCCCTTATATGTACGTGTTTATGTTAAAGCAACAAAATTCATATCAAAGAGCACTGAGCGTAACTTCAATGCCGTAAAAATCTTTAAATAAGGACATGCCTCAGATGTTGGTTTTGGTTTTTTTTTCATTTTATTTAGTCTATCTGTTTTTTTTACTTTAAATTTAGTTTCGGCGTCACGAAACGGTCAATGTGCATGTCACATGACATTACCAAGAGGACATTACCCTGCTTCAGGTTCGCCATAAATAGGCGAATGACCCGTTATTATTGAAAGATCTTTGAGTGTAGATAATTTGTTGGTGACACAGAAGCGACGGCCACAGCGGCGTCAATTTGACGGTGTATTTTAAAGGCGTAGTCAATCCTACACCGTGCCATTGACATCTTTTTTTGAGGTTTTTTTTTTTTTTGTTTGGGGGGTGGGGTGGGGTGCATAATCTGTTCTCTTAACGTCGTAGGCTTTGCGGATGCGCGCTGGTGTGTGCGTGCTTGTGCGTGCTTGCGCTTGCCTGCCTCTGAGGTTACTATAGGCAATGTTACAGTTCGTAAAGAGTTTACCCCCTAGGTAGAGTAAAATGGCTTTTTAGAGGCTGGAGCGAAAACCTAAGCGTAAAACAGTGAAGTGTAGGATAAAAAAAAACCCATAAAATGCCTATTCTCCCCATTTTATATATTAATACACTGGAACTTGTTCCACTAAATTCGTTTCAAACTGATATGTTTTTTCTGGTAAGGATATCACTCACTTTTTTTTTTCTTTTGTTAACGACATGGAACACATAATTTTAGACCTATGCCAGGAGGTGATACAGGCCAAGACTCCATGGTCTACATTTATGGGATTCTACTATCACCGCCACCCTCTATTTCCCTCTTCCCACATTTTCTGTGCCCACATATAAGAGCAAAATAATAGTATACTCTAAAGATCCAGCCATTGAAATGCATTTATTATGGTAAATAATAGTAATCAGTAGTTACAAGTATCGTTTTCAGGTCAACGCCTGCTCACGCAACTTTATGTTACTCGGGTTAAATTTCTGAGTCACAAAATGACCTGCTCAACGAAAATGTGTGNATCAAGTAAAAATGGCCGAATAAGATTACAAGTCAGTAACCGCATATTCTCATAATACGTGCAAGCGTAATATGTTCCCATTAAAGTGTATAGCTTTTAAAACACAATTATAATTTTATTTAGAAATTGATTATTTCTTCTGTTACTGAAGTTTACTTTAGTACTTTAGGCCTAGGTTCCTTTTTTTTTTTCTTTAATTTTCTCTTCATGAAGAGCTCTGTTGTTATCACTGATGGTGGTGGGTCGTGTTGTTGACTGCTGACTTAATTTAAATGAAATTTCCATAAATACTTCGCAGTTTTACATAACAGGCCGCCTGTATTGTTTTGTTTCTCTTTGTAAACAGCTCTGTTGTTTTTACTGATGGTGGTAGTGGTGGCGTTGATTCCTGACTTAATTTAAATATTTCTCTAAGTATCTGTCAGTTTTTCATAGTAGGTCTATAATTTTTTTTTCTCTTTCTGAAAAGCTATGTTGTTTACGTTGTTCTTACTGATAGTGATTATTACTAATAATAGTAGGTGTATCTTTTTTTTCTCTTTATGAAAAGCTATCTTGTTTATGTTGTTATTACTAATGGTGATTATTACTATCTTGTTTATGTTGTTATAACTGATGGTGATTATTACTATCTTGTTTATGTTGTTATTACTGATGGTGATTATCACTATCTTATTTACGTCGTTATTACTGATGGTGATTATTACTATCTTGTTTATGTTGTTATTACTCATGGTAGTGGTGGTGCTGTTGATTCCTGACTAATTTAAATGATATTTCTGTAACTACTTATCATTTTTCCAAAAAAAGGCCTGCACTTTTTTGTTTCTCTTTGTAAACAGCTATCTTGTTGTCACTGATAGTGATGTGATGGTCATGATGTTGATTCCTGACTTAATTTAAATATTTCTGTAACTATTTGTCAGTTTTTCATAACAGGCCTATATTTTTTTTCTCTTTGTGAATAGTTATGTTGTTTATGTTATTATTACTGATGGTAGCGATGGTGTTGATTCCTGACGTAATCTAAATATTTCTGTAACGATTTGTTAGTTTTTCATAACGGGTCTATATTTTTTTTTCTCTTTGTGAATAGCTATGTTGTTTATGTTATTATTACTGATGGTAGCGATGGTGTTGATTCCTGACTTAATCTAAATATTGCTATACTTACTTGGCAATTTTACGGAATAAGCCTACACTTTTTGTTTTTTGTTTTTTTGTTTTGTTTGATTCTTTTGATAATTTAATAACTCAGTTGTTTTTACTAATGACAGTGATGGTGACTCTTGACTAAATTTGAATATTATTTCTATAACTACTTCTCAGTTTTACATAATTATGTCAAATCGGTCTGCCGTTTGTTCCCCCCTGGCATTAAAGAACAAAGAACTTGTGTTTGTAGGATGAGAACCCAGACAGTAAAGAGACTGGAAATAATTGGAATCCCCTTTCTCACCCCAGAACAACAGGTCCAGACTGGGCTAGAGACGCATAAAGTGCGTACGGTAACGTTGAGTAAAACTACTACTTTCGCTTAAGTGTAAGATAAAAGCACATGACCGCGCGTGGCAATACCCGTTCAGGGTGTATATCATGTGGATGCGAGTCTATGTGATGACTTTATGGGTGTGTGGGTGTGGATGTGGGTGTGGATGTGTGGGTGGGGGAAATGCTCAAACCCTTGGATGCGTGAACGTGTATGTGTATGTCTCGGTAGAAATCAGTTACTACATCTATATTAATTTTTTTTTTTGCAAATTATTTCTGTTTTGATTCTCGCACAGGATATAATTATTGTTTTCTTCCTCCTCTTCTTTTCGTGTGGAACAGTGTTGGTGTATCTTTAGGTATGCCCGTGCTTGTGAGGGAAACGGAGGTAAAAAGAGAGGTTTGTAAAGAATACATTTTTCCACATTTTCCTCTCCTCTTCTTCCCAATACATCTTTCCTATTGTGTTTCAGAAGCAAAGTGTTTTCAGTTGGGAATTAACACACAACAATGTGAAATAAAACCCTGGTAAGGTGGACGAGAGAGAGGGAGAGAGAAAGAGAGAGAGAGAGAGAGAGAGAGAGAGAGAGAGAGAGAGAGAGAGAGATGGAAAAAGAAACGTGGGATAGGTGGCGGTAAAAAGATAGGGCTACTGGAGAACAGATCTTTCTTTCATTTCCTGTTCATCGTGTTTTTCCTCTCTCTCTCTCTCTCTCTCTCTCTCTCTCTCTCTCTCTCTCTCTCTCTCTCNTCTCTCTCTCTCTCTCTCTCTCTCACTCTCTCTCTCTCACTCATTCTCTCTCTCTTCCTTCCCGCTCCTTCACACTTTCTTTTACATTATGCAGGTGTTTTAAGCTGGGAATGAACACACAACTGCACATTTATTATGGCAGCAGCTAGCGGAGTTGGGCGGGAAAGAGGGACGGAACAGACTGTATCATTGTTTATAAATCTTTCTTATGTACTCCTCATTTTTTCTTGTGTTTAAATGTGAATCAATGGAGCAATGCAACAAGTGTGCGGAACACATTGGCGTTTACTCTGAGCCCCCACCCCCCCCCCNCTTCCACAACACACACACACACAAAGGAAGGGTGGGGTAGATTGTAAGATTGAAACTACTACTAGACTACTTGAAATCCCTATCCATTTCCCCCTTATCCTCCGCCCACGATCCTAAATTTTTGTGTTCAGATGTAAGTCTTTTACGATGAAATTTAACACATAACATCATACACGAGCAACAAACTCCAGGAGGAGCGCGGAGGAGGTGGATGAGAA
>JAWQUT010000041.1:261388-298626 GCA_033807755.1 Ellobium chinense
GGGGGGGGGGGGTAATATGTGTGTTCACCCCTTCCCCCTCCCCACACCCTCACCCTCACTTAAAAAAAAAAATTATCCACGGGTACAGACATCCAACTGATTTTTTCAGGATTTGCTACATAATCCAGACAAAATTTTTTGACTAGTTCATTCCCAAAAAGGCCCCTGCCAGTAAAGAACATGTTCATGAAAACATAGTTCAAGTCAAAACAAAGTTAAAAGAACAATTTCCCATCCCACTGGAATTTGCATCCCTTTCCACTAGCAGCACTCATATTTCTTATCTGTGTGTGCAGCAAGGTTGGGCACGCCGAGATCGTATGTACTTGATCTGAGTTTAGTAGCTATTTTGGACGAACTGATCTGGATCTGAACTGTAGCTATTTTGGGTGCTTGATCTGAGCTTTAATTTTGTACCTAACGTTCAGTTCAGTTCAGTTCACATTGACCCCAAAATTTAGAACCGAACGCCACTTTCAAAATCAAGAGGAACTAATATGTGGCCGTATGCATAATCCATACGTTAGCTAACGTATTGCGTTAGCCACGGTGAACACTAGTAATGTTTTGGGAGTATCCCGTGGTTACCGCAGTGCGTTAATTAACGTAAGGATTATGCATACGGCCACTGATCTGAAAAGTACTCAATTTTTATGGAACTTATCTGAACTTGGTCTTAGGGCTTTTCTCTGTTAGTGGACTGAATATAATCTAGACTGTCCTTTGTGGTGAACCTGCCCAATACTGGGATGCAGTGCATGTGAAAGAAAGGCAGAGAGAAGGCTCAGTATTGCCTAGGTATAGTCCCACATATGAAAGTTTTTTTGAAAGTAGATTTACAGATACACGCTGGCCTACAATGTAACTGGAGGCGTCATCTACAATCAAAATGTCCGTTGGATTCATGTTAATGTGACACGTCAAGGAAACAGTGTTTTAGCTTACTTACGTCTTAAAGAGAACATTAAGCAGGTTTTAAAATTACACCAACTTTAGAAAACATTTTGAGGGACAACAGATCTATATAGGACTTTTAGTTCGTTCCCACGAACTTAATGTTAGCGGTCCTGGGCGGTGCATGCTGTATATATGGAAACCAAACCCCAGTAATCTGAAGTGTATTACTTCAGGGATGCTCAGCTTTTGGACCTCGGGTCCTTAACATTGTAAACAGTAGCCCATGATGTCATACCAGACTATGTATCTTGCAACCTGTCAAATTAAGGCTTAAGTCGCTATTTGGGCTCAGTCAAGTTACTAGGCTTAACATGAATGTTTAATGTGGGCTTCATCAGGTGAAACAACTCTTTACCAAGCATTATTCTGGCTCGGTGTATAGTATATTGCGTCGCCCCATGCAATGGAAATTCAAATTCTGAGAAAATCGCGAGCAAAGATCATTTTTATACTATATAATTTACCTAACATGCCTCACAAAAAGGTCAGGTTTGTCCACAATTACTGACTAATAATTTACCAATAAAATCAGTGTTTGCGTTTACAGAAATTATTTTACTCTCAATTTCCTCCCCTCCCCCCACTCCTCTCATATATATACACAAAATCAAAACAAATTAATTCTGCATAACCCTATTCATCTATGCAGCCTGATTTCTCAGCTCCCAGTTTTAGCGATATAAGCATCATTTTGAGCGGCTGCAAGAAGTACAGTGCTTTTATATCAGAATCTTTCATTACAGTGAACTATGCACTCCTGTAGACAGGCAAGATGCGACACCTGCAAGTTCAGCTATTGACAGAGAGCCAAGAGCCCCACTGCTGTGTAATCGAAGATACAAAAATAAACAAACAAAAATAATTGTTTTGAAATGTTTAACAATATCCACTCATTTTTCTTTCTGTAACGCGTTTATAGTCTAAATACAAGAACTTTGAGAGTTAACACATACTGGAATAAACTTTTATGCATATTAATCAGACACAAGTGATCTATAATTGTTCCAAGTTTCATTGATCTAAGTGCTATACTCTTGTCACTGCCAATAACAACAACAACAACAACAACAACAACAACAACAACAACAACAACAACAACAACGATAGAAAAAAAGCATATGTCAAAAACAAAATTGCCACGTTTAATATGTTAGGAGCACACGGATTATGCTATTTTTAGATATATACTTGTAACTTCCCAGCTGTGACAACCATAAAACCTTATTATTCATTTTTTTTTTAGGGGGGGGGGAGGGNGGGGGGGGGGCAGCACTAGCAAACAATATCCATTTGCTAATGTCTGCCAAATGTCGACTGCATAAGATTTGATTAGTGGAAGTTATTAAACTTCAAAATTAGGGGGACGCTTAAGAGGGGGTCACCATTATACTGTAGGACCATCACCACTCCATAAGACCAGTTAGAGATCATGAAGCGTGTGCAGAGCATGTGGGGATGGAAGCGACGTCCTTATAAAAAGCAATAAACAAATTGTTGTTATTATTATTGTTGTTGTTGTTGTTGTTGTTATTATTGTTGTTGTTGTTGTTGTTGTTGTTGTTGTTGTTGTTGTTGTTGTTGTTGTTGTTGTTGTTGTTGTTGTTGTTGTTATCGTCGTATGTCCCTTTAGCAATGAGCCAGTGGTTTCGCATGGCCGTTTTGATAGGGGTTGCCAAAGTAGGTGGCCACTGACAGGCATCTAATGAGCTTTCCAGTCTTGATAGTAAGGCATCATGTAGAACCCACCTGGTCGTTACTTTAATAGATATTATGATAGATATATTACCTAGATCTATACTGTTCTAGCAATGTTTCATGTTACCAGATAAGTCAATCATACGTTCGTTGAACTCGAACGATAAACCTAATCCAGGAAGTTGGAATCACAAACTGGCTTCACAACTGCTCAGACAAAGAGTTCATGTATGGCAGAACGAATACACCTGTGTCACTAAGCAAGATCAATCAGAAGCCAGATACAAACAAAAATGAAATATGTTTTATTTTTGAGGCTTCATATGCATAGCATATCCCCACAAGATTTGTTTTTTTTAATTCTACTTTGACATTGGATATAGTCTAGCACTCAGTGGAATTACAAAAACAGAATGATGAAACTCCAACAGATAAAGCACTTTGAGGAATTACAAACAGAGAATAATGAAGCTTCAACAGGTTGGTGTGCCTTTTATCTAGTGTCGCCTAGCCTCCACGTACGTATTTTGACCTTTGATCAATGTATGTTTGCTAACAAAGCCATTGTTTGCGTGTTTCCCTTGGTGCCAAAGAAATAGCTGGCTCCAGCCTAAATATCTTGGCTTGACTAACAAATTCAAGCGAGTAATAAACGTTTGCTTTATAGCTGGTATTAGGCCGATAGTGCCATTTTTTTTTCTTTGGCACTGCCACTCCTTGAATATGTCGTTTGGCTTGAGTTTCGGAGTTTGTTTTGGAGTGCTAGCGCGATGCCTGCCGTGCAAGACAATAAAAAGTTAGGGAGTACAAATATTTTACAAAAATCTCTTAATTTGGTGCATTTGTTTTTGAAGGCATATTCACGGTGTTTATTTTGTTAATTATCAGTTCATTACAGTCCGAAGAGGGAGATGTAGACAGAGAGAGACGACAGAGATAGTGCCTTGGCTCGATGAGCTCCAATGACGCGACGCGACCGCCGTAAGCTCCTGGCTCTTAAAAGGCTCAATAGACAAGTAAGTTTCGACAAGTACCCTTGTAAATAATACATGAAGCAATCGCTTCTGAAGGAACCACCAAAATACCAAAGCCGAACAACGAAAAAAAAAAAACAAACCAAAAAATGCCAAAACACCAGAGCAAAAAAAAAAAAAACTGAGCAAAAGAAAAGACGCTAAGGTACTGGCAGAGCTTCCCGCGTATTCTTGTCGATGGTTAGGGGCATGAACTAGGGTGGTCTCCCCTTCTAATTAAGGCCACCGTCTAGACTGGCTACTATTCCAGCGCCCAGCTAATCAATAGTGAGGGGAAAAAAAACCAAAAAAACATGAACACCAGAGGTGCCACTTTTAGTGAATTTTCACAAGTTCTAGTGAAACTGGATTTTTTTTTTCTGGTGATCTCGTGAAGAAAAAGAGAAAATTGGGAAAAATCTAGTGAAAAGTTGCAATACAAAAAATTACTTGCACATTTTTGCCCGCTATTTCGTCAATTCAGTGATAATACTGAACACTAGTAATACTGATTTGTATTTTTTTAAAAACCCAACGATCAGCTTCACAGATTATACTGAAGCTAACCCCTACCCTAACCATACCCAGTCGATCTTTTACCTACTTTTTAGGCTTAATGTCAATATATTTTTATATTCCATATAGGCACTTGTGGATAGATCAAGGAGTAATCTCTGCAAGTTGGTAGTCTCTTCGCTTGCTATGAAGTGCAGTTGTTCTCTTTATTTTTTTCCTTCTTTCTTCTTCTTCTTGGTTGTTCTTTGTTCGTCTCACACTTCTAGTAACTTTTCTCTGCCCCTCCGATAATTGCAATATGCCTCTGAGCAACTTGTGTTAAATTTCAGTTACAGTTTTTCGAGGGTTTGAAAGAGTGTCTAATGAAATCTAGTGAAATTTAGCCTTCGAATCTTGTGAAATGGCAAAAAATCAGTGTGGCATCCCTGATGAACACACACTATGGACTACGGGGTTAGACACTGGGTGGGAAGGAGAGACCGAACAGAAAAAAAAGACTAGGAAAAAGAGAGAGAAGGAGCGTGAGGAGGAGGGGGGGGGATGGGGGACCAGCAGAGACTTTGATGTGGAATTTCTGTTTGTGGTGTTTGAATCAAGATTACAGGTGGAAGGAAGGAAGGAAGGAAGGGAGGAAAGAAGGAAGGAAGGAAGAGTGAAGAGAAAGACGGAAACAAATAGAAAGAAGATACATTGCCTGTATTTTGCTGACATTGGCTGATTCGTGTTGATTGGTGAAAGAAGACATACTTTCATGTATAATTTTAAGTAGGTGAGGAGGAAAGGAGGAAGCGAAAAAGAGAAGGAAGGAAGGAAGGAAGGAAGGAAGGAAGGAAGGAAGGAAGGAAGGAAGGAAGGAAGAATTGAGGAGAGAATGGAAAAGGAATCGAGAGAATGTCTGTCACCTTGTTTCCTGAAAATTTATTGCACAAGAGTGGTGTAGGGTAGTGAGAGAAGGACGGTAAACAGAGATGGACAGACACTGAAGGAAAATATGAAAAAAAATATATATATAATAAATAAATAAATAAATAAATATCCTGACTCGAACCCCAGCCTTCTGTGTTTGCTTACGAGTTGTGAATTGTTTTTGTATGTGCTTGAAAGTGGGTGAGGTTTGTTCGGTTCAGTACCTTGTCTGTTTATTAGTTGCTAATCTTCTCCTGAAGAAGCCCCACGGGCGAAAATTCGAATAAATTTAAGATTTAACCTGTTAATACGGTGTTACTTTTCTTATGTATATATATATATATATATATAGATAGATAGATAGATAGATAGATAGATAGAGAGAGAGAGAGAGAGAGAGAGAGAGAGAGAGAGAATTTCGAAATGACATTGATGAGCTTACAATACAAGGGCAGGAGATGACAATCAGGACGAAAATCCCTTCAACTGAGATTGAATCACCTTTGTGTAAAGCATTTATGTTCTCGACCTGTCCATCTAGATTCTCTCGTACAGTTTATCATTTTCAAGATAGCCAATCATGTGCGGCACTGATTCAGTGATGAAGAGAAATGCAACACGATCTAATGCATCTCCTGCATTAATTGCGATTTTGGCAATGCGATCTTTTTCTATAAAACGCCAGACTTTGTTGTTTCTTTTCAGAAGTGACTGCTAGTGAGGCATGCTTGGTAGGCAGAGTTTTTTCTGGTAGTGGGGAAATTTGGGTTGGTGAATTGCGATTTGCGACGGCTTCTGGCAGGTATAGGTTTAGCATGCTCGAGTTTTAAACCGAGGGTCCTGGTTCGATCTCTGACTGATGTATCACCGTACTGTGTTGAAGAAAACCAGGGTTGAGCAGTACTGAGATGATATGAACACAGTTCATGAACTCACGTTCAGTTCACTTGAACTTCATTTGAGCTTGATAGCTATTTTGGACGCACTAATCTAGATATGAACTGTAGCTAGTTTGGGTGCTTGATCTGAACTTTAATTTTCTACCTAACTTTCAGCTCAGTCCACATCTATTTCGAAAATCAGAACAGAATGCCAACTTCAAAACCAAGATCAACTGATCTGATCTTAAAAAAAAAAAACTAAACGCACTCAAGTTTTATGGAATTAATCTAAACTTGATCTTATGGCATTTTCCCCTCAGTGAACTGAACTTGATCTGAACTGACTTTTTTTTTGTGTGTGAACTTGCCCATTCCTGAAGGGGAGAGACGGAAGGTGTAGAGTCTGATAATATGTTAAGGAGACAGTGGTTTTGTTGGGTTTTTTTAATGAGTAAATTAAAAGCAGGCATGCGATGCTACAAAACTAGCTGGGCAGGACTAAAACTTGTCTACAATTTAAAAATCATTAAGAGGCGGGAAAGAATGGGTAGACGAGGGAAAGAGGTAGCCCAGGTAAAAGGGATAAAGAATAATACAGTATTAGGCCCAAGAATTTTCTGGAGATTCATCTACAAAAAGGCGAAGACGGCTGTAGGNGAGCAATACGAAAGACATAATCACAGGCATCATCAAAGTCAATATTACACCGCGGACACTGGGCTCCACCCTATCCTATGTGTGTACGCATGCCAAATTGAGACACGCATCGTGCATGTCTTGTCACGCATATGGCTGTCCATATCAAAGAGAGAGAGAGAAAGAGACTGTGTGAGAGAGAGAGAAAGAGACTGAGAGAGAGAGAGAGAAAGAGACGGAAAGAAGAGACAGAGACAGAGAGAAGAGAGAGATTTAAGTCTTGCCTTCAAAACTCTTTGACCTCCTCCTCCTCCTCCTCCTCCTCCTCCTCCTCCTCCTCCTCCTCCTTCTATTATCATCTCCATTATTATCATCACCATCATCAAAGTCCTCACTACAATCCACGCACAGCCACTAAGTGTGTACACATGCCAAATAAGGATACGGGCTATATAAACTTCTTGTTAAGTTATGGTCATCTATACAAGTGAGAAGAGTGAGAGATGGAGAAAGAAAGAAAAAGAAAGAAAGAAAGAAAGAAAGAAAGAAAGAAAGAAAGAAAGACCCCACTACGTGATCATCCTAAACATCCTCATTACTCTCATCAAAGTCAACATACTAACTTCGGCACTGCTACCAGGCGCGTAGGTGAGCCAGATACGGACACGCTTCATCAGATCCCATCAACTCCATCATTATGTTTATTGTTTTAGGACAAGCTCACCACTACATTCATTAACTGTCTTGTCACGCTGAAGGGCGTAAATATGGGAGAGACAGAGAGAGAGAGAGAGAGAGAGCAGGAGAGAGAGAAAGACAGGCCAAAGAGAGAAAGAGACAGGCTAAGTAAGAAAGAGACAGGCTAAGAGAGAGAGAGATAGAGACAAACCAAAGAAAGACGTAGGCATCTTCATAAGTCTTATCCCGCTAACGGGCATAACTAGGCAAGAGAGAGAGAGGGGGCTGGGGAGAGAGAGAAAAAAAAGGCAATGGGAGAAAGAGGCAGGCAAAGAGAGAGAAAGAGAGAGAGAGAGAGAGACGAACCAAACAAAGACACGGGCATTCTCATGAGTCTTCTCCCGCTAAAGCGCATAAATAGGAGAGAGAGAGAGAGAGAGAAAGAGAGAGAGAGGAAGAGTGATGCAAAGCGAGAAAGAGACAAACATGGAGATAGAAAGGAAGCAAAGAATGAAACAGGCATTCTCGTATGTCTTATCGTGATAAAGGGCATAAATAGGAGAGAAAGAGAAAGAGAGATAGAGACAGATCGCGGAAGACAGAAAGAGAGGGGCAAAGAAAGAATGACGTAGACAAAGAGTGACACAGAGAGAGACAGAGCGCGGAAGACAGAAAGAGAGGGGCAAAGAAAGAAAGACTTAGACAAAGAGAGACAGAGAGAGAGAGAGAGACAGAGCGCGGAAGACAGAAAGAAAGGGGCATAGAAAGAAAGACAACGAGAGACAGAGAGAGAGAGAGAGACAGAGCGCGGAAGACAGAAAGAGGGGGGCAAAGAAAGAAAGACTTAGACAAAGAGAGACAGAGAGAGAGAGAGAGACAGAGCGCGGAAGACAGAAAGAGAGGGGCAAAGAAAGAAAGACAACGAGAGACACAGAGAGAGAGAGAGAGAGACAGAGCGCGGAAGACAGAAAGAGAAGGGCAAAGAAAGAAAGACTTATACAAAGAGAGACAGAGAGAGAGAGAGAGAGAGACAGAGCGCGGAAGACAGAAACAGAGGGGCAAAGAAAGAAAGACTTAGACAAAGAGAGACAGAGAGAGACAGAGAGAGAGACAGAGAGACAGACAGAGCGCGGAAGACAGAAAGAGCGAGGCAAAGAGAGAAAGACAGGCTAAGAGAGAGAGTGAGAGAGAGAGAGAGAGAGAGAGAGAGAAGCGAACCAAAGAAACCCACTTTACGCATTCTCATATTATCATTCCAACACAGTGTACAGTACTTGCCACTCATCGCGTAGGAGTTCCAAATCAAGCCACGAATCAATTTTTATTTTTTTTAAAGTTTGTTGACATTTCAAAAACGAGTCGTCTTGTTTAATTAATGCATTAATTCACTAACTACCTCGTGCGTACTCTGTTCGTGCTCGACCGAGAAACAGATCGAGGGAGAAAAAGAGAGGAAAAAGAAAGAGAGTCGCACTGTTGCGTGCGTAGGTCATGCGTGTACATCCATGAAAATGAAAAAAAAAATAAGTGGAAGAGTGAAAGAGAGATGGTGTTTATTTGATCGGTAGTTGGTTGGTTTGAGGTAGGTACAGCGCTTCAAAAGAGGAAAAAATCACCACTTATTGCATGTGCGTCCTCTTTCATGGAGGTGCGTCTGAGAGACAGACAAAAAGTGTGAGGGACACACAGAGACAGAGAGACAAAGAGAGAGAGAGAGAGAGAGAGATTCACCAGCAATCGCAAACGCATCCCAGAAACACAGGAAGAGTGAATAAGGGAGAGAGGGAAAAGAGAGAAGTTCACCAATTATTGGATGTGAATTTAGAAGGAGAGAGAGAGAGAGAGAGAGAGTGACAGCATGAAAGACAAGGACTGAGGAAATATTACTGTTCTAGATTTTCCTCCCCAGCTTCTCCCACGCTTCCTTCACTACTTTTATCTACACTCTCTTCACTACTGCCATCAACACATCTGGCTGTTTACCAAGGTGGTTCTTCCAGGCTCTGAGCCCAGAATCACCGTCACAGCCTGTTCCACATGAACGACCATCAACTTTTTTTTTTAAAATATCCATCCAGTTTTCTCATTTCATTAATTACCTGTCATAACTGAAGAAATCAGCTTGATGTTTACACAGATTAGGGCAGCTGACGAGTTCAATGGTTGCGTAACAAACGCATGGACAGACAGAAAAATAAACAACACTTCGTTTCTGGTTTACTAGGCATTACGCTGTGTTTGAAATCAAAACAAATGTGAGAGTCACTGTTTACTTTGCGATTTGACTGAAAATGTAATAAATTACACGAGTAGTTATTGTTTTCAGAATAAACTGTGGGAAGAAAAATTATACAAACACCTGATGATGATGATGATGCAGACGGAAACAAGGATATAGAAAAGGCATCAACTTTTTTGTACCTCAGCTCTTCTGACAAAAGGGCCAAACTAGACGAAAATTTAAAAAAAAAAAAAGCTGCGTCAGTTTCTGGTTAGGTTTTCTGTCATGAGAGCCACGTGGAGCCAACAAAGTTTAATGGTGTTAAGATATTTGGCTTTACTTAGGAGAAAGGCCACCCAAATACAAAGACCAAAATATTAATGTATATTCATTATAATATGATGGGAACAGGCTTCTTGTTGAAACACATTATGCCCGGTCGTGATGCTTTCAAAAAGTCTGAGATTTCGCCGGAAATTCACTTATGGCCAGAAAATGCACGGTATTGGTTTTCGATTTTGTTCCAAATTGTATTTACACTGTATGACTCTAAATTAATGACGTTCTTATAAGTTAAACGCCCCTCTGCATTAGACTGTGTGCAAATAATGACCCACCCTTCACGGTTGGCATGGTTCAGAATAGCTATGTGTTTTATGTGGCAGAGATTGCGTAATATAATTATATAGCTTAGACTTATGACCTTTGGCTCACAACGTTTGACCAAATTATCACTTAGTGATGGATCAGTTGCTTGTGTTAATAATACCAGGCGAGATAAAAAAAAAAAAAAGAAGAAAGAAAATCGATTGCGTCACGTCAAAATTCTGTACCCGAGCCAAGTCTATAACTTGTCTTTACAGAAATAAGACACGATAACAATAACTGTATTATCTATAAGATCGAGAGCTGGTTTGGTTATAGTCTAGTATACATGCACAATGTAGTTATAATAGTCCACCAGGGATCATGACAGAACGAAGGACAGTAACACTGTTCGCACGCGTCCAGATGTCCAGAACCGTGATAGACAGAAGAGTTCACGGCCTTCGTCATAGTAAAATCCACTACCTGCTCAGCCCAACCCTTTGCCCCATCTGGCTGTCCTGGTCTTTTTGACTGAGAAAAAAGTATGTAATGTACTTCGTCTCACAGTGGATCTTTAATTGGTATAGACTAACACATTATTTCTTTCGTTTACTGTGACACACAATGTACATCTGACAGAATGTGGCTCAAAAGAATTTCGGTACCTCATGCATGTATGTTCCGACACAGTCTGGTAATCGCAATTCCTTTTAATCGCAACTTTTTCAGTGGTCACAAGGCGTTGCAAATATGGGGAGTTGACTGCATAATGTAATTTTAAACATTATCACAGGGCTTTGTTCTGTGTCGTCAAGGCTTTGTCCTGTGTCGGGCGATAATGTGGCCAAGAGATTGGGTGCTTGTCTCCTGGAGCGAAAGGTCCTCGGGTTCGAATCCTGTCAGGAGCCAGGTTTCTCCTTGGGATTGTTGTTTTCACTGTGTTATGCAAGCGAGCACCGATTTTGTTGACGGTCTGAGGGAGGGGGTAGGGAGGGAGGAGTTCAAATCTCGTCTATTGTAGCCATAATCTTGCAAGAGAGGCACGTTAAGACGTAACCCAAAACATCCGTTGCCGAACATGCAAAGCTAGCAAGAATACAGATATGAAGATGCCAGTAGTACCCGGCGTAAAAGCATGCAATTTCAAATAGTCCCCATAAAATCAGAAAAGGGAAAGGAGTCCGATTTGAATTTAAAAGGCTTACATGGGAACAAAGAAAGTGCCTAATGTTTTTAAAATCTTACTTGTTTTGGGGGGGGGGGGGGGNGGGGGGGGGGGGGCATTTTTCTATGTGTCAAAATTTGGAGAACGAATTAAACAACATATATGTGGAAAGTATCTTGGCGAGGGACTCCTGGATAAGTTAATGAAGGGTGTAAAACCTTGTAATATAACCAACAGTGAAAAAACACACTGGCATCTTCATATCCATCCTACACCAGCTATTCACCGTCTCTTTAGCGGTTTGCAGCACGGTGATATTGAGTACACGGAGGATAGAGGAGAGGTCAATCCAAGCTCTCGTGAAACATTTCCCTAGGCTAGTCTGTGTCGAAATGCGTAAGTGATAATGTATCTGAGTATCTCTAAGTACAATCGACTTCGTTCAATCACACTCCGCATAACTGCAACCTCTTGTTAAATGCCATCATTTTGATAGATAACATAATAGTCTATACCGTCTTTATTTTAGAGATGTCAGTGGTTTATCTCAAGTCCTGTAAACCACACATTTGTCGTGCTTCACGTGTGATTTGCCTGTAGCAAGTCGTTAAACATGCTGTATTCATGAAACTCTTTTTTCAAATTCAAATATCGTGATGTCTGACGTGGCAAAGGAAGACATTAAAGAAGGGAATGATATAAGGGAGACATAAGACAGTCGAAGCCCCGTTTATGTGAAATAAGGAGGTACAGGCCTAAAGACTAAAGAACGTTCCTCAGGGTAAGCTTGGGTAGAATTGAGATCATATGAACGCAGTTCATGAACTTCAGTTCACGTGATCTCGATCTGGGCTTAATAGCTATTTTGGACGAACTGATCTGGATCTGAACTGTAATTATTTTCGGTGCTTGATATAAACTTAATTCTCTACCTAAATTTCAGTTCAGTTCATATCTACTTCGAAAACCAGAATCAAACGCCGATTTCGGAACCAGCAGAAAGTGATCTGTTCTGAAAACTACTCGATTTTCATGGACCTCAGCTAAACTTGATCTTAGGGCTTGTTTTTTTTTTCCCCTAGTGAACTGAACGTGAACTGAACTGACATTTTTGGTGAACTTGCCCAACCCCGCCTCAGGGTACACGTCTGGATCTCCATCAGCTGGTGCACTTCGCCACCCCCATACTGAAGACACGCTATGAACGAATTTGGCGCTACTTCAAAGCGGCCGGCCATGGCACACAAACACGGTCACCGGTGACACGTACGTTCGCAATACTTTACCTTCGTACGTATTGACGTAAAGGGGTTGTATTTCACAAAGTAAATCATAGACAAATTTGGGTCTATTACTTTCTTCACTATTTCAAGCCGGTTCGGAAGAAGACATTTTCGGAATTTGTCTATGAGCTTAAAAAAAGTGAAGTTTGTAAGCATATTTGTCTAGTCTTGATCTTCATGAGCTAATAAGCTGTCTGTTTGTCTGGTCTGCCTGCCTGCCTGCCTGCCTGCCTGTTTGCCTGCCTGCCTGCCTGCCTGCCTGTCTGTCTGTCTGTCTGTCTGTCTGTCTGTCTGTCTGTCTGAAGCTGAATGAGTGAAATGCAAGTGTACTGTATTAGCACCTCGTGACACTTTAAGATTTTTTTCATACCAGTTTGTGTCATTTAGCATAATAAGTTGAAACTAATTGCCTTTTCGTGTAGACAGTTTTGTGGACGCGTACGTTATATACCAGTACGGTTGATATGTGTGGACTAACGTTGATTCATATCGATCCTTCAAGTTTGTCTCAATTTTTAAAAAATCGAACACATCCAGGGCTGCCACTCCATATGATTTTTAACTACATCTAATGAAACTGAGATTTTCTAGTGATCTAGTGGAAGAAACGAGAAAAATGGGAAATCTAGTGAAAAACTGAGCACGAAAAGAAATAATTTTACTAACACAGTTTGGTCCACTCTTTGGGCAAATAATAGCAATGTACACCGATTTTGTAAGTATGAAAAGAACATAACATAACAATCAGCTGACTAAAATTTAGCCTAAACTCAGCCTGGCCATTATCCTAAGCATACACTGCACATACTTCCAAAGCCTGTTTTCAAAATATCGTTTGAAAAAATGTAAATCCCATACATAATGTACTTTTAGGCAGTGTTCTTGTTTCCTCTAGGCGATGCTGCAATGTGGAGAAGTTTTACTTCCATTACTCCCTCCCCTTCTTTGTAGGCATTTATTCGCTTAATATTTCTCGAAACTTATCTGCCTATCGAATAATCGAGAAGTGTGTTTATATGACATGTGTAGAATATCAAAACAGTTTCATCTGGATGGTTAAAAGAGTGTTTAGTGACATATGGTGAAATTTGATCATAGAAACTTGTTAAATGGCAAAACATCAGAGTGGCAGCCCTGCCACACACTATTTGTATAATATTGTTATGGTAATGATGATGTAATATGTCGCCAAGTGACACATATGCTGCATGATCAGACGGATGGATGAACGGCGGCTTTTTTCGCATCAGTGACACAGATACAGATGTGGTATACCACGATACTGAACTCGGTATGTCTTTTTAAATAACACAGTGAGTGCCTTCTGACGCACGAAGACCTCGCAGTCGGCAGTCATGTGGTAAAACTAAGCATTTCATGTTTTGGCCAAAATCGAGTTAGTCAGAAATCTGAAATTCCTAGTTTATAAGTCAAGTTAAAAGATTTGGAAGCTCCTTTATTTGTCTGTTTTAATTCTGGGAATAAAAAAAACAACAACAATAAGTAGATCAGACATTCAAGACGGCCCTATTCTCACAGCCCTATATAGGGTAGGAGAGAACTGAGATCATTTTAACGCATTTCGTGAACGTAAGTTCAGGTCACCTGAACTTGATCTGAGCTTAATAGCTATTTTTGGATGTACTGATCTGGATCTGAACTGTAGCTATTTTGGGTGTTTGACCTCTTTAATTTTCTTTCTAAACTTCAGTTCAGTTCATATGTCCTTCAAAAATCAGAAGCCAATGTCAATTTTAAAAACCAAGAGGAACTGATCTGATCTGGAAACTACTCATTTTTTCATAAAACTGAACTAAATCTGATCTTAGGTTCTTTTCTTTTTTCCCTTAGTGAACTGAGCTTGATCTGAACTGACCTGTTTGGTGAACTTACCCAACCCTCATTCTATGTTCACATAGCCCTGTGCTTCTGCATATATAAATTGCCCTATGAGTGCATGATTCATCATATGTCTGATACACAGCAACATAAAGAGACCCGCTAAAGTGACTTCATGGGCTTTGTTTAATGACCTCATTCAGCCATATGCCATTAACCGGGGATCCCTTCTCCAAATCAGTTGGTATATTCTATTCCAGATTAGCCATTCTTTGGCATTATCCAATTCATTTAGTCTTAGACTAATAACTGAATTGTTGCTAACATTATTGGCTGCTTCTACTTCTTCAACAGTGACTGCCCATACAGTATGGTTAAAGATTTTCATATGTTTGTCAGAACGTAGGGCTATAGGAATGGGAAAATCGAATTGTTGGAACATATGGCTGTAAGAATAATGGGCTGTGTGAACCTAAGGCTGTGGGAGCATAGCACAGGCATGCTCCGCGGTCATGACGCTCTTCCGGATTTCTCAGTTTCAGTCAGACACAGTTTCTATGTTTTGCCTGATCACTGGAGACCTGTGTTGACTCTGGCCTCCTCTGTAACACACATACTAACTGTGACAGAGTGACGTGGTTTATCTCACAAAGCATATTATAGAGTCTTTTTCAGGATGGGAGAGGATGATAGTGAGGTAACTGAAGTTCGCCACCAGTCCCATTTTTGACGCACGTATCTCACTGATAGACTAGTACATAACATCACTGTTGAATCAGTGAGGAAGACTATCATCCCTTCTCCTCCTCCTCCAAGCTGGAAATAGGAATTGAGGGGGGGTAGGGGGTTGGGGGGGCAGACAGACGTACTTTGGCCAAGAAGGACGGACACCTATTGTGTTACACCTGTGACAACACATCTACGACATGCTATTACAGATAAGGCATGGACAGTGCAAGAACAATGGACTCGTTTTCTCTCTAACACACATGACAAATTGACATGGTCACGAAATTTTTGTCAGCATGACATTAATGACATCCAATACGTCTCTATGGACTGGAAATTTGAGCGCCAGGAAGGAATTTGCGTTGGGAGGGGGAGGCAGGGGAAGATAGATAGAGAGAGAGAGAGCGAGAGAGACAGAGAGAGAGAGAGAAAGTTAGATAAGCCAACTGTTTAAGACAGACCATAGATCATGACCTTGATGATTGTCCTCGTTCCAGGCTATGGGTCTATAAATCTACTTCCGATTTGAAATCCGCGGCTAGATTATAATGACCTTCTGTCTTCACGTTCCTCTCACGTTTATCTCCACCCATAGATAACGGTTCCAAGGAGCAAACTCTACCACTCTACAATGACGCCAGACGCTAGCAGGAAGATGACCGAGAGGTAAAATACTGACTTGTCTCTTGACTCGAAAGGTCCCGGATTTGAATCCTGCAAGTGGCAAGTTTTTCCTTGGGTATTTTGTACACTCGTATGTTTAAAAGAGACCCACTTGACGGCAACTTCTCGAGGATTACAGCTTCCACTCCGATAAAGCTATAACTGGACTTTAAAATCTGACACAATCAAACTATAACAATAGGAAACTTTACTGTTCATTTTTCACCTTAAAAGGGTTGGAATTATGTTTTCAAGTGCACGATTTTTTTTTCCGCAAGGATTATGAAGTAGGGCTAGGCGGGTTGAATCAGTCTGAAAAAAGATGGTGTGTTTACTTCATAGAAGTTAAGCTCAAAACTCATTGGCTTTGCTATCCTTTCAAGCATTGAGAGAAAATCATGCGTGGGTGCGTCGTCGGGTCACATCTGAGCAAGAGGTTTTATTTAAAGGCCTTTGTAGCGGTACAGTCTGCGCCATATAGGTTACAGAAGCTTAATCCAATTTCCCTCTTTGAGCCAATAAACTGTTTTCTCTACTGTCACTTACGAGAAATTCCACAATCTCTTAAGTCTTCTTTAATTATTTGCAGAATTCAATAAGCTTTTTAAAAATGATATTCAAAATATAGATCTTGCAGTTCGTTTTCGAGCTGCGAACCGATACATCGAAAGGTGTAAACAAGCTAACCGCACAGAAGGCCACACCGAAACCGAAGGGAATGACCCTAACTGCAGGTTTAATTTACAAAATCAGGAGAGAATGTAAAATAATTCGCAGGTGGGTTCACAAATCCAGGGCCCTTTCTCCACTTACTGTCTTCTTAAGGCATATAACAACATGTTATTTTCAACCAATTAGAAGTCTGTAACCCATAGCTCTAATCGTGCTGACGTGTCGTGAAATTCTAACTCGGACAAACTCAGCGGGAGCCATACTGGGATCAGAGGGCCGCTGTGAAAATGTGTAATAATCTATGAAGTTAAAATGATAGAAAGGCTGCACGATTTCATGACTCCAATTCCACAATGTTTTTTTTTAACTTCGACTATGTCAAGTGTTCGAGCAGGAGAGTGAAATTTGATAAAAGAGAAAATAAGGGACTTGAGACCCTGAACTTTATAACCAAAAGTGGAAGAAGGAGGGGGGAAGAGAAGATGGAAAGACGGAATTTCACGGAAGAGTTAGAGAAGGTAGATGGGGGTGGGGGAGAAAAGACGAACGAGCAGACGGCTTCAAGTCAGAAAGTGAGGTTATTGCGGAAAATACGCGAGATTTTTTTTTTAAAGCTTCGAACGTTGCGTTGTTGTTGGAGAGGTGGGAGGGGTTAGTTAAGAACCGAAGTGAAAGGAACGCCTCTGGAAGACAGCCTTGTCCCGCCACTTCTTACAGCAAGTATGCAGGTCTTTTTTGTTCGAGGACATGCAAGTTCCAGGTCAGGCTGTCCTAATGTGTAATATACAGCTATAGCCTTTGCCTTACGACCGTACGTAATTTCGCGCTATTGACGACATGCCTGCAGTATTGAATATCAGGGGCGTCTATACGCAGCGGCTGGCCCGAGGGCCACATACGACCTCGAAAGGTGTAAAACATGGCCCCGAGAGTTATTACAAACTGCAGAGTGCTTTATATTACTCAGTGGTACGACCATGGTGAATCATCCATCCATATAGTATCCATTCCCCCCNCCCCACCGCCCCAACCCTCCATTATCTTTCCTGTAAATGGGTAGGACATTACTGATCTGATTTACATATTTTTAACCATTAAAAGACAAAATATCCACTTTTCCAAATGTTTCAGGAATGCAAAAGAAAAAAAAAACAAAAAACAACCAAACCAATAAACAAACAATAGACAAACGTTTTGTCAACTAGTCCTTTGAGCATAATGTTTTATTTAACAGGAACATCTATCGACATGAGATCCAGATCATCAAACGCAAAACCCGTATTAATAGCTCTATTTTCATGCGGATATACGGCCTATAAACATTAAAAAAAACCCAAACTTCCAATGTTGTACCAGTACACGGATGTCTGGGGCGGGCACCCTTTTTGTACTTACACGGCATGTCTGGGGTTGGACACCCCTTGTTGTATTTGTACTGTTACACGGCATGTCTAGGGTTGGACACCCCTTGTTGTATTTGTACTGTTACACGGCATGTCTGGGGTTGGACACCCCTTGTTGTATTTGTACTGTTACACGGCATGTCTGAGTGTGCGGCGGTAACTGGATATTATTATGTAGGCCGGAGGTTCATGGCTGACACACATTTCTACAGCACGCTGACACCGAAACATGCAAGTCAGTGCATCTCCATCGACTGGTGCGTTGCTGCTGCTGCTGCTGCTGCTGCTGCTGCTAATAATAATAATAATAATAATAATAATATGCCAAGCCTAGTTAGGAGCCCGACGGTGACAGAATTTTACTTAATCTTTCTAGCCTACCTTCGCCTAGCCCTACTGACATATCAACTGTATTGATGATCTAAGAGGCAGTGAACCCATACCTGTCTCATTACAGCGAAACTGGTATTTAATGTGACAAAAAAAAACAACAACAAAAAACCGGGCGGAAGAGACCTTGGCACCGTCGATGGCCAACCAGGGGCCTGGATCACATTTTCTGTTAGTTTTTTGTCTTCCCTTGTTGTTGTTGCGTAAGAATAATATGATATTCTAGTTTGCCTTATGTAGAGTTTTGCGTATGAAATCATTGAACAGTGGGGTAAATTAGGTCTATTTCAGCATAATATACTAAACCTTGCCACAGCCTTTCTTTTTTTTTTGTCGTAGCCCTTAGCTAACTTCCTTGAGTGCAAGCAGGATACAATAACATTACATGCCAAGTACCTAAGTTGGCACGTTTGCTGAAGTAGAACCTGTATATAACGACCATTATTTATTCCTTTTAGGCGGACACCTGACTCAAGTTTTATATACTGTATGTAAAATATATTGCCTGTCTCCTATACTTTTCAAGCTTTTATATTATGTGGTTGGTTTGAGGCTGCATAAATAGCACTTTGAGAAAACATATTTTAATAGTCATTCAAAGAAAGAAACATTTTTCTTCTCAATTCTTTGGTTGGCCACAAACCAGTGAATGGCCTTTTCGAGGTTTTAAACTGACCAATTGACGATCCAACGTGTGTAATGATGTTTCTCGAGGTTCATACCATGGGGAAATGAGAAAAGGTGGTAGCGGTTGCCCTGGACAAATGGTCGTCATGTGGAGGTGATATAAATTATAAAGGAAATGAGAACACCCCTTCTTATTACCCAGGTGTAAAGGAGAGTAAGAGCGGGAATGCGAGTGATAGAATAATATTCTGGATAAGTGAGAGATTGAATTACTTGTTGTAAACTTTATTGCCATACTTGCTCATTTACACCTGCATGTTGTCCGGGGTTAATAAACTTACTGTTATTGTTACTATTTTCGTTGTTATTGATACTGTTATCGTTGTTATTTATTGTTATGTTATCGCTGTTCTTGTTACTGTTATCGTTGTTATTGTTACTGTTATCGTTGTTATTGTTATGTTATAGCTGTTCTCGTTACTGTTATCGTTGTTATTGGTACTGTTATCGTTGTTATTGTTATGTTATAGCTGTTCTTGTTACTGTTATCGTTGTTATTGGTACTGTTATCGTTGTTATTGTCACTGTTATAGTCGTTAAGTGACCTCCTGACCAGACTCGACAGCATGGCGCGGAGAACAGAGAAGCCTACAGTACATGGCACTGCTATCCGCTAGTTCTCCTAGGAGTTTAGCTTATATCGTAGAACCTCACAAACTCGAATTCTAAGGTACTGGGCTATACTTTCCACTGTGGGAGGTGTTCGAGGGCGAGGCTAAATTTAATGGATTGACTCGCAGCCAGTTACAATGAGGCATATGTTGCCACTGAGGTATCAAGCTCAAAGGGTGAATATGAGATTATCTTATATCGAATTTTCTTTAATTGCACAAATCTAGAACAAAATCATTTTTCTGTACACAAAAATATTGATTTCATGACCGACTAGTGAGGGATGGGACATAAATCTGAGGGTTTTTTTGGGGGTACATAAGACGACTTTTATGGTGAAAAAATTGTTCTTCATTCACAGTTTTGTTAGCTTTTTTTTTTTTTTTTTTTTTTCGAAGNTTTTTTTTTTTTTGATTTCGAACAGCGTTAGGGTGACTCTCTGCTGTTTCAAGGTACTTTATCTTGGGCCGACAAAACTCTTTGTCCAATGACAGTGGGAATTTTCACAAAATATCTCTAAAAGCCTCTTTGTCAAATATTCATTTTGAAATGCAGGCCACAGTGAGACCAAAGATAATTGGTTTTTGGATAACTGGTTTTATATGGTAGGATTCTCTTTATTGTCCGAACTTAATTTTGTGGAGAAAAAAAAACTAGTTGGAGCATTTACAGTGCGAAAAATATTTTCAGATGTATTAATTCTCATGACATTTTTAAGTATTTAATCATTGTCATACATGTGGCTATCTCAGAGTCAAATTTCAACATGGCTGGGTCATGCGTTTTTGAAATATCATTGGCAAGAGAGTTACAATACAGTCATAAAAAAGTGTCATAATCTGAGGGTTTTTACCTCCCTTTAATTTCAAAGGTTGCTGCGCAATAGGGCATCAAATTTGAGTAGACCTGTCTTCTATTTTTCATCGTTTCTCCCGGGGCCAAAAACCGTTGGATAACCTTTTGCTATATTTTGGGGGAAGGGGGTCCGGGGGGTATTTTTCATACTTCGGCCCGTCTACTTGCCGAACTCGAATTCGAGAGCGAGGTGGGGGAGGGAAGTGAGGGGATAGTTTATGATTTTGAGTGTGTGGAATGTATAAGCTAGTGAGTAAAGTGTAATACATAGGGGAGGATTGACTGTGCCATAACAACCATTGTGCGGGTTTGTTGTTGTATTTTTTTTTTTTCGAATAAATGAGATTTGAAACAATGACACCCTTTTACTTTATCGTTCAATACCAGATGGCCTCTCGCATATAAACAACAACAAGAAGTTTGATTTAAATGAAGTTCCAAAAAACTGTAACAGTTAAAAAGAAACTGACATAAAATTTTAGGCACAGTAACAGACAGAATATATGAAATATCATCGTTGTAAACTTTACTGGCCTAGATCTACGTGCAATATCTTTGTCAGACAAGAAACAAAATAAACATATTTAAAAATGGCATGCCGGTGGCAAACGTTTTTGATGCATACCATGCATGCTAATGTTACGCATATATTTTCAAGTTTTCATAGTATCTAGATTTTTTAAACTTGCAGCATTAGCAGAAAAACATCCATTTGCTAATGTGTGACAAATTTCAACTGCATATTACCTAAATGATTGACTTTGAAATTAAGTAACCTGTTTTACAGTGTCACGTGATATATGTGAAAATGGAAGTTGCCCTATTTAATGTCTTTTGTCCATGTTTATATATTATGTTGTATTCAGCAGACCGGATGTTGAAAAAATTACTACAACTTTTTTTTCTAAATAAATAGCATTAATCCTAACCAAATTTTCCAAAGCTTTTATTTGAGTAAAAATCATCAAATATGAATTTCTTTGGTATAACACTGGTCAACATTCCCCAAAAAGATTTAAATTATGTAATCCGGAAAAGACATTTTTAAAAAAAAATGAAACTCGCATGGTGTGAAAATGACCATCATTATTTAGAAAAATGACTTCTCCAAAACAGTGAATCCTTCACATGATCTTAAGAAAGAGCAAACAATATTGTAAAATTTACTGCTATAGTAATGGATACAGCTGTATATTAACAGTGTAATCACATCAAAACAATGGATTTGATAAGCACTGGTTTTAGTGATCTTTTCTCTCTCTCTCTCTCTCTCTCTCTCTCTCTCTCTCTCTCTCTNTCTCTCTCTCTCACTCACTCTCTCTCTCTCTCTCTCTCTCTCTCTCTTTCTCTCTCTCTCTCCAACACCCATCATCAGTGGGAGCGTCGAACTTTGGGGACCCACATTCACTTAAATCAGTTCCCCCTGAAAAGAGTCTGGAAAGGCCACATTTTCCAGAAGTTACTCTGAAGATACAGCTGAACACTGAACAAGAATCATTCAAAAGCAATAGAAAGGGCCTTAGGCATAAAGGTGGAGCCAATATGTCATTTTCCTGAAATTACCTCCATTAAATTCTCTCCGTGGTGCACCAGATGTTCGGGCACACTTCACGTTTTTCTCTCCCTCCGTATTGTAACTTTTTAAATTTAACAGTAATAGCAGATCTATGTCACGTCACCGTGTCAGTGTGACGAAATTCAACACCAGGGTTGGCAGATATACTTAGCCTTATCATGTGAACTTTAGCATCCGACATCTGATGGGGAGAGAGGCAAATCAACCCTTTGAAAGTAGTAAGCATTAAGAACAAAATATGCAACCGACTTTTGTTCTGTATCTTTGTTAAGTTCAAGAGGTTGCCGATTTTCTACTTGAATTAGCATCACTTTGGAAATACTGGAGAATTGTTTATGATATCATAAGTAATGTTCATACGTTAGTGCAATCTGTGGAACCGATGTGTGTTCACAATTGGTTTCTAAACTTACAAGCCAAACAGAGAAAAACGGCTATTAAAAGGGCCTTTTCGAGAGTTGTCGGCCTTGGCATTTGAAGAAAATAACCCATTCAGAAGACCTGCCAACGAATTGCTTAAAGAAAGGACAAAAAAAGGGGGGNGGGGGCGGAGGCATTTTAAACTGGTGCTGTGACTATCAAGAACACAAAATACCCCCAAAAAATATTGGTTATACGGTTTAAACGTTCTCGCATTCATCAATGTCATATACATTTCACAAGTTATACTGTTTTGCCTTTGCTCTAGACCACATGAGACAGCTGCCATTTTGATTAATTCATTGATCAAAATAGAGCTACCTCTTTAGGATACATTACATAAAGACAACGAACTAACGAACTATAAAGTCATGTTTTTTTTTAATGTGGAGGATCATTAAAACGCTCTGCAACTTTCATACAGACATATCACATTTTTGAACGGATGATAACCATTTTCATGGCAAACAAATTACTATTACTGTTTATTCCCATTAAAAAAAACCAACAAACCACTAAAGCTTTGGAAAATTTGCATAAGTGGCTTGCGAGTTATTAAGAAAAAAAAACCTTTCGTAACTTGTATGGTATACATGATTTAACTGTTAAATTTGACACTACGTTTATACATGTAGCGATGCTATATCTGTGCTATGTACTGTCCCCGCGCCATTGTACTTCGCTGTGTTGTTTACTTTTGTACCATAACTGTGGTCTGGGTTTCTCATATATAAACTAGTTCAAAACATGTTTAGGCAGAGGATAGAATACTTTGACCCCATGCTAAATATGTATATGAAATCCTCGTGGAAAAATACAGTAATCTATGTCCAAACGTGTCCACGTCAATTTTTATAAACCATAATTCCTTAAAAAAAAATTAGTATTATTTATTGTTATTATTACTTAAGTACAGTGTGTATTTTAGTTAGTACTAAGTGCCTGATGAAGAAATCGTAGACTTTCGAAAAACTGCATTCAAGTTTTAAGTATTCTTTTTACCTTTAGTTTAGTTTGCCTTTTTTTTATGTGCAGTTTGTGGGATTTTTTTTATATACATTGCTATCTGAGTGACTTCAAGCATCCATATTATCCTGCACTATCTGAGATTTTTATTACTCATCATTTTCTTTAACGTCAACTTATTTTTACTGGTGTGCAATTCTCTTGTTATATCCTTAAGTGTATTTGATTTATACATGAATCCTAATATTGTCATCAGTACCAGTCTGACATTCTCGACAATAATTTGGTATCGCGGCCGCCATATTGTGGTGACAGTGGTTACTATAGTCTGGTGGTCGCCATATGGAGATCAAGCATAAAGGACAGTGAGCAGTTATCCAAAAACTGAAACGTTACGGCAGGTGATAATATATGTTGTACAGGTGATCTCCAGACTGGCTTTGACTTTTTTTTTTAATACAGATCTAGAATTGCAAGATTAACCCTCTAGTGCCCACTGGTCCATATTTGGCAACCCAACTTCAAGGGTCCAGTATGGAGTGGTCCAAATATGGCACGGATGTTTCAGTGCCAGGAGGTCCAAATTTGACCCAAAATTGTTCACCTATTAAATATTGACATTGTTCAAAATCAATGTTTTATATGTATTTTGAGTGGCATTTGAAGCGTGTATGTGAATTTTCAGAATTTTCCTACCAGTATTTCTATTCCTAGGCACTAGAGGGTTAAGAAACATTTGAAAAAGACACGGATACTCTTGTTAGTTATTATATTACCAACACACTTTGATAAACCCGGTTAGTGAAATGACGTTTTTATTCCAATGGTACTATTACCTTATATGATTCTATGAGTGATACGATATCTGAGTTAGATAAACAGCAGTTGGAGAAGGAATAATAATGTCATATAACATACTCTGATGAGCTCGGAGAGGGAAACAAGTGTCACTGCTGTGTCCCACGTTATGCTGGGTCTATATTTATGAAAAATAGGGACGCACAAGGAAGGTAAATGGTGGTACAGAAAGGAATGAACACAGAGAGTCTGCTACTATAATGGTGTAGTAATGATGATTTATTTACTTCCATATAGTCAGTTAGTGAAACATTCGATATTATTTTATATTCCACTATATTCCAATGACGTCACAAAAGAACATGTTCTTTGAAAGTGATGTAAAGCGGAAGGAAACGTGAGTACTGATGGTTCTCTCTACACTGCCCTGTTGACCTGTCATAATGGTACGGTCAACCGGGGAAAAGGTCAACTCTGGCTAAAAGAATGCCATTTAAATTTCTAAAAGATTACCCAAAAGCGAACTCGGCGATCTACGGTGGTCTACAGAAAGCACATTTTAAAATAATAGAGTGGGCAAATGCAAGTCGCAAATGCAATGAGGTCCTGTACCTTCTTTCCAGCATCTAGCTTTATGCACCGAAATTGCTTCCCCTTGATACAAACACATGACAAAGAAAGTGGCGTCTTTGTGTGCGTAAAAAATGCGTTTTCTGAAAGGCTGATTACGCTGTTCTCTGCCGGGGAACGACAATATAGACTTATCAAGAATTCAAAAACGTCCCCAGAGTTTTTCATCTCTTGAAATGATTAGGAGTCCCGAGAGATCCCAACCGTTTTCGTTTATTGTGAAAACGAGTGAACATGGGAGACAGAACATGTGTCTAGCTCCTCTTAGAAGAGTAAACGGCTATAAGAACCGAAAGCACAGACGAATACAATGCGTCTAAGCTTTCAGGTTCTAGTTGGTTTTCATTATAAGGTCTAAAGAGCAGTGCTAGCATTACATAAATGTGACTTATAGGGTTCAGTTATTGCTAAATTTGATTCCAGAAGAATGACAAAGCACTAGCTGACTATTCCATATTCTCTTTTATTTCTTAATATTTCAAATGCGGAGCACATTAAAAATGAACAGTTTAAAAAAATCTTGACTAATATAAAATTTGGATCTCCAGAGCTGTATCTTCATCACTATTGAATTTACTTTGTCCGGATGCCTTATTTTCGCATGAAGAACACTGACTTTTTTTTTTCCATTCGCTGACTTGTGTCTAGTATTCAGTGTGATACCACATACTATGATGCATCCACTGAATAATACAGTCAAATTTGTTATTCCAATAGCACGCGTAGACCCATTATATCTTGAAACATGGGTGTTTCAAGAAGGGTACCTACTGCTCTCAATTGCCCTTTTATGCAGTCATAATACATCATTATACTTTAGGGCACTCTAAACCTGAATTCAAGGGGACTAGGCCATACTTCTAAATGTGAGGCTTTCGGACTGCGGAGCAGAAATTGATACAGAATGTAAGAGACCCAGGGCCAAAGCATTTCTTCATGGTGACAGAGATGGTATGAAGCAAGGAATTAAGAAACTGGAGGTTGCGGGTTCAAATCCCTCCCGAGGCGGGAAAATTTGGAGTCATGACCCAAGTGTTGCCCCACCCTTTTAGAGTGTCAGGAAGTCAAAGGGCCGAAACACGTGTTAGACATGGATGTCTTCTTCTGAAGATTTTCTGTTACCTCGTTCTCCGAGTAAGAGAGGTTCTTATTTATTGAAACACGTTACAAACGCAACACTTAGATAATCAACTATGTGTTGTTTTGTTTTTAAATATTTACTGAGTAATATTTCCTTGAACATAACATGCATTACAGTATTAGATGGATCCTTTCTATTGGGTTAATGAACAAAGACAACCGACCAAACGCCATCTGTTACTTGCTCTTTTTGCGAATTCTAACTACTATTCTGAAAATGGAATACCAGATTCCCGAATGTAACCACTGTAAAAATGGCATCAAATCCATTTGCAATGGGAGTTGCCCACCTGTAACGTTTAGAAAAATAGCGTCAATTTATGGCAGTTGCAATACTAGTTTCCCAAATGCGAATACTAGTCTGCAAATGCAATACTAGCTTCCCACGTGTAACTACTATGAAACTAGAGTCAAATCCAGCTGCATTAGCAGTTGCCTGATTGGAACGATTAGGAATATAGCACGAAATATCGTCAATTTACTGCAAATATAACTACTATAAAAATCAGATGTCCAGATGTAACCATTAGAAAGTAGCGTCAGCTTACCGCAGCTAGAATGCTGGCGTTCCATAAGTAATTACTAAAAAAAAGGTACCTCAAATTCAGTTGCAATGGCAGTTGTCTAAATACAGTTGCAAAGCGTGTTTCCCACATGTTACTTCTAACATGTATGTATTCATTAAAGTACATTCTCATCCCAGACACACCCCCCCCCCNATACAGTAAAATCTCATGAAGTCGACTACTGGGAAAAGGGCAGAGAAATTCGAGTTTTTAAGGGTACTCGAGTATAAGATAAATTTAGGACAGAAATTTGGAACAAAGTAAACAAGGTTTGCATTGAGAAGGGGAAGATTCGAATCTATGATGTTAAAAATCATGTATTACTACAGACACCTTTACTTCATTGCATTCTGCATAATCGCAGCGTCCGCTTAGTCCCAACTTTTCTCCCACTTGAAAATATGTAATATTTCTATATATTAGTAGCTGGACTATCGCAACTCATTTTAATTGCAGCTTTTCCATGCTCCTGAATAGTTTTTCTATTCAGCGGAGTTGACTTTAGTCTATCAGTGGAAATGTTTGTAAGAATCAAATTCTTAAATCTTGCCCAGATAAAACTAATTCTGTGAGGTGTTTTCAATGATTCGAATAAGACAAGGATAAGGAAATGAAGAAGAAAGAAGAAGCATAGAAAAACACTGATAAAAAAAATAAAGGAAATGAAAGATAATGAAGAAGATGATGAATAGAGGAAAGTAAAGAAAAAAAGGAGATAGAAGCAAACTCAAAAAAAAAAAAATTACTGAAGAATGGCACCAGAACATACCCACATACACAGATCAATACAGAATTAAATATAGCAATGACAGAAACAACAGTTATACTTTTTTACGGCACACCTAACAAGATTAACAACATCACACGTTACAGCTATAACGACAGTACCAATAACAACAACAACGGCTGCAACAACAACAACAACATCAACAACAACAACAGCAACAACATCAGCAGCAGCAGCAGCAACGACGACAACAACAACAAGAACCTCAACCATAGAATGAGTAGAACTAACCTGGTATAATATCCATTCACTGATGTATGGAACACCGGAGTATCTTTCCTTGGACCTAAACATTCAATCGGGTTGGCGAGGATTGGCTGACGCCATCATGAATACACAAAATTTCCATGAAATCGTTTGAAAAGCTGCGAAGAATATTTTTTAGTCGCTAGAAATCACATCTTTTTACTCTTTCCCTCCGCCTCGTAGGAAAGAGGGGCATAACATCAATGGACAGCCTGACATTGTAGTCTTCAGTAGTGTGGTCTGTCAGTTCTGGACATTGTTCGGATATCTGTTCTGTTTTTATTTTGGAACAAAAGTTACATTTCGTCTTCGGAAACAGTTTTGCTATACAAGTAGTTTATAATGGTCTTTCACTCAGCGGAGATGTGTCACCCCTCCATGGCTGCAACCAGTCTTGCACGCTGTACGAAATTTGAGCACAGGCAAAAAAAAAACGTGAATAAGCAATCTTGAATGTTTCCTCTCTCATTTTATTTTTAAAAGCTGACGTCGAAATTAGAACAAAATGTAAATAGGGTTTTTAGTGTATTCAGAGTATTTAGAATTATTTACTACAGTGATCTAAGAAAAAATGGATGCCGCTGCGGGTCTTCTTCTATATATACATAAAATATATTTCTATATATAAATATCGTCTTGTGTTTGATTGCCTTCGACCAATCCCACATTATTGCGCCGGCGACCGGGCCGAGCATAAGTGCATGCCGGAATAATGTTTTTGCAGTTTATGTTCCTTCACGCAACGCTCTGGCCTATCATAAAATGTTTCTCCTGACCCAGGGGTGAGAGGAAGGGAATGGAGGAGGAGCTTTTTTAAAACCGGTGTAGAGACGAGGGAGGTTGAGAGAAGCTGTACAGAGGTGAGAGAGAATATAGGGGAGTCTGAGAGAAGATGTACAGAGGCGAGGGAGAATATGAGGGAGTTTGAGAGAAGATGTACAGAGGCGAGGAAGAATATGAGGGAGTTTGAGAGAAGATGTACAGAGGCGAAGGAGAATATGAGGGAGTTTGAGAGAAGATGTACAGAGGCGAGGGAGAATATGAGGGAGTTTGAGAGAAGATGTACAGAGGTGTGGGAGAATATCAGGGAGTTTGAGAGAAGATGTACAGAGGTGTGGGAGAATATGAGGGAGTTTGAGAGAACATGTCCAGAGATAAGGGAGTATTAGTGTAGAGTATGAGGGAATTTGAGAGAGGATCTATATTGAGCGCGTATGAGAGAGGTGTAAATCTGAGAGAGAATGAAGGAACCCGTATAAAAATGAAGAAGCATGAGAGAAACTGTATAAAGATGAGGGTATATGAAAGTATAGAGAGATGAGGGTGAATGTGAGAACTGTATAGAGCTGAGGAGTTTGAGAGTACTTGTATTGAGATCAGGAAGAGTGAGGGAAAATGTACAGCTATGAAGAAGTATGAGAGAAGCTGCATAGAGATAAAGGTGTATGAAAGAACTTATAGAGATGAGGGAGCATGTGAGAGACTATCCAGATATGAAGGGCCATGAGAGAAGCTGTATAAAGATAAAGGTGTATGAGAGAAATTATATAGAAAGGAGGGATTTGAGAGAGGCTGTATAGAGATGAAGGAATATGAGAGAACCTGTACAGAGATGAGGGAGTATGAAAGAAACTATCTAGATATGAAGGGGTGTGAGAGAAACAGTACAGAGATGAAGGAGTATGGGAGAAACTCTCAGGAGATGAAGGAGTTTGAGAGAAACTGTATAGAGATGAGATAGTTTGAGAGAAAATTTAAGAATATAAAGAGTATGAGAAAAACTATAGAGATGAGGGTGTATGAGAGAGGCTGTATAGAAATCAGAGAGTATGAGCGAAACTGTATAGACATGAGGGCGTACGAATGAGAGAAACCCGTATGAAGGTGAGGGAGGATGAAAGGAGCTGTATAGATAAGAAAGAATATGAGAGAAAATGTATAGAGATGAGGGGATTTGAGAGAAACTGTAAAGAGATGTGGAAGTATAAGAGAAACTGTAAGAGTATGAGAACGAAAGAGTATGAGAGAAACTTTTAGAGTATGGCAAGTATGAGAAAAACTGTATAGAGATGAGGGCGTATGAGAGAGGCTGTTTAGAAATGAGAGATTATGAGAGAAACTGTATAGAGATTATGAGCCAGGCTGTATAGAGTTGAGGGAGTATGAGAGAAACTGTATAGAGATGAAGGAGTATGAGAGAAGTTGTATAGAAATGACATAGCATGAGAGAACCGCAAATGAGTGAAGAAGCTCAACCATCAAGAGAAGGTCACTGTGACTTTGGGAGACCCAACAAACGATTTAAGAGCATCATCAAAGCAAACCTTAATTTGTTCAGCAGAGACATTGAGAATGGGAGAAAAGTGCACATGCTAGAACCGCTTGGAAACAACAATATTCCGAGCTAGAAGAGGTGTGGAAATCCAGGACTGGGATTGTCTCTTACTCAGTTTCTGGGAGATGCTGCCGCATGGCAAAGAAAATCACCCTCTCTTCAGAAATGAAACTACAAAGCGCCAAGCAGCCAGCCTGCTTACTCACTCTTCAAACCAACAGGAGGAGATTTCATCATGAGAGGAACTAGCGATATAACATCCAGCAACGATCATCCACAACAAGCAATGTCCTGCAATAATCTACTGTCACATCTCGATGCCCTTACAAGAGACCATCATGAAATGAACTTCAGGAAGACCAGTCTATAATTTGGAGATGGTTAACTTCTTGGGTAAATTAATTTGATTTTAAGGAACTCTGTAGGACCAGACAATGGATTTAGAGGAGAGGGGCATACGAGCTTGGGAGTTTTGATGTATTTTATATCGTTGGTCTTCGCCTAGGACCTCCCGCTGACTATATCTCATTTAAAAACACGGCCAGTCCTGTGCGAAGATCAACGAATTTTTTTTCCTGCTGGGATTTATCTAAAAAAAAAATACATGTCGGGTAGTCATGAAAACAAAAAAAGAAAATACAAATTTCAAATAATTCAAATTTTATGCCCCTACCCCAGACTCTACACATATTAGCAAATTGTTAATGCTGCAAATTTTAAATATCTAAGTGACATGGTTATGTCAAAGATATAATATTAAAAATATGTCTAACGATACCATGCCTGATGGGCGTCTAATGCATTGGTTCCGGCGCATCATTTTTTTGACATATATTTGTTATTCTTGTGACAAAAATAGAGCGACTAGATTAAAATCAATGAAATTTGCAACAACTGAAAACTTGCGCATTAACAATGGGAGCTCTTACCATCGTAAGAATTACATTAGTGCATCCATGCTGAATGCACCATTGGCAGCGTTCAACATGCAGATTTGTAAAACTTCCGATAGTAAGAGATCTCTACGTCCATGAGCAAGTTCTCAAATTAAAGATCATATCTGTTTGTTTAGGTGTTGATAATTTTACCCCCATTTCCGTTGTAACTCTTGAAGTTATTGAACTTTGAACTTATCAGGACCGGCTGGGAAGACGCATTTGTCTCGACAGAGGATTCACAATTATCTCTGATAAAGTAAACTGTCTCATGTTTGCCCTCCATCCTTTCTCTAGGCGAATTGCACACATATATAAACACATAAACAAGTGCTTCTATGGTTTAGTCATTCCTGCCGATGTCATGTCCACCTTATAAGAATGCATTTTACTTGCGTCTGTTGTGCCTCTGCTTATATTATCTAAGTAGACGCTTCGCATTCCCGACAGTCATCTGAAGCTTATTCTTCATTAACTCACTCAACGTTTGAACAAAACGATGTAGCCTTGTCAGTATACTGTTTTCATTGTTCCAAACTCCAGCCTAAATGGAAATTATTTTCTCTTAAAACATAAAGCCTAATATTTGTGTGTGTACGAATAGCTACTCTTCTCAGTCCTTCATATTTTGGCGTGCAGATCCTTCTAATATCTGGCGCAGAAGCCCTACTAATCTCCGCCGGGTTGGACCCTGCTAATTCTGGTGGGTATAATGATAACGCAACATGCCCTGGCTTAAGGAAAGAGCGACGCACATTTTAATGACAGCTTTTGATACCCCCTAGTGTAGTTAGTTATTGAGCATGTTCCATTGTTTCCACATGCTGACAGATTTAATAGTGCAAGATTTTTTTTTGAAAGAGTGTCAGTTTCTTTGTGCAGATAAGTTATGGAAAATGCGTCATAATTTGTCAGTGTTGGCTGGTTTTGAAAACTTTATCAGATCTACATCAAATTACTTTTGGAAAATACCAAATAATCTTAGTAATTTTTACACGCTGATAGATTAAAATTTCATCATGCTCATTCCATATTTGCCTGGGTTACTTAGGCAATATCCTAAAAACTAATGCTATGTTTAGGGTTAGGGGTTGGGTTAAAGGAGAAAAACAGTACATGTACCTTCTGAGACAGACTGAACTGCAGTCTATTAACAAAAAGGAACATAATTATGCAGTATGATTTACGGTGCATATTTTCCTCTTAGTCATAACAGGACACGGTAGTCTCTAAACATTGTCATAACTTAGGAGCTCTTTCTTGTGTGCTATCTCTCTCTTAAGTCTACCCTAACCCTAAACCAAGTCATAGGTGCGAGAGTCCCTGGATACTGAAAAAAAAATGACTTAAGCACATGTGAAATGAACATGCCGATTTGACAAACATGCTTTATAATATTATCTGCTTGCGACAAGTTCTGCAAAAATACCTTATCGTTTCCTAAAGCAGTCCGAATGATAGACCGGCCTTTTTTAAAATGCCACTGTGCATACACCTGTGTACACATTGAGATTTAATCTATGCCAGAGGTTCCCAATCTTTCTTGGCTGGGGTACGCGTTTAAACGCTAGCAGGCCACTTCGCGTCCTGTAAACTTGTCAAAAAAATATCTCTCACATCATATTCTTAAATAAAGTAAGGTCAGTCTCTGACCTGTATTTTTGGTGTTAAATAACGCTCTTCGCCTAACACTTGGAATTTGCATGGCCTAAGGTAAAAAGTTAGGCTAATACACTCAGATAACATTTTAGTGACTCTAAGAGTAATACAATTCAAGGGCGTGTTTGTTTTCCCAATAAAAATTCGGTAAATGCACTTTCGTTGAGATATAAATTGATAGGGCATTCAGAGATGCATTTCTTTATTAATTCACTTAAAACAGACTCTAGCTTGAAATCTGGATTCATTCTAGTGATTTGTAACATGCAATCCAAACAGCGAGGTTAAAAATAAAACGCTCTTCATTAAGAGGCACCAGTATTATGGAACACTACACCAACTCTTCATTCTGATGACAGACACGAAATACAGGTTTGATATTTTTTTTTTTTTAAGAATGATCTCTGGCGATTGGATAGAATGCGACACATGCAGCCGCGGAAGTTCATGTAAATCTACACTAAACGTAGAACTGGTAGAAGTGTAGTGGTGTCGCATCTTTTTGGCCTACATTGTTGTTGTTTTTTTTTCTAACTCATAAACGCTTGCGGGGAATATAATTTGAATGCGTAAAGTGATCAGTGAGATAAAAGCACTGGTTAATACTTTTATAACCAAAACACCCTATCGATGTCTAGGTGGCCATTTTGTTTGTGAAATCAAAGGAATAGAACTGTAAGTAGGTTTAGCTGGCAGGTCCTGAGTGATTGAAGGCAATGCCCGCCCGCCCCCGCTACCATCTCCCTAGCATCGTAGGAGCAGCCTTACACAAGGTTGAGAACCTCTGATCTCCACATTATTCATCACTTTCCCTACACACCCGCTTGGTCCCGTCTTATCATTTCTTCTAGATCTATGTACACATGACACTTTTCTATAACAGCATTGAACTCATGCCATAAGCAATATCATCTCCATGTTTGCTGCTTCGTTTTTGTTTTGGTTTTTTTTCAGAAATCATCCAGCCCTCCCCCTCCCTTACGATTTTTCGTTTTTCTTTTTCTTTCCACAAAAACGTCTCAGAAATTTCAAAAGGGAAGAAAAAAAAGTCAAGGAAGATTAGTTCGGCACGTTCACCTACCCAGAACCGAAGCAAACTCTAAGCCTTATATCATTCTCGATGTTCCGCTGAACCATACGTTTTCCAAATGCCTCACCTGCATCACAGCTTATTTCAATGAGCGTTTTTTTTATCGTCAAAAACAACAGCCCGGAAAACAAGACGAAAACCAAAGCAAATCCCGACACAAAGAAAGAAATAAAGAAAGAAAAAACCGGCAGGTTCACAAATAAATGAAAAAAGCCGCAAAGCTTTTGAGTTGTAGACTAGTCTAAGTTTCATATCTGACTACTCGCTGAGAAGTAATTTTTAATGTAGACGATTGTTTTTTTTTTTCCTTTTAAAGTTGTCAACTTTTGATTGTGGGTGCTTAAAACCGCTGAGGAGAAACAAGTCGGCTTGTTTGGTAACTTTGTGTTGTGCAAATCACTATATACCCCATTATAATCTCAAGTGCATCGAACAACTTGTTCGGTTAAAAATTATTAATTTCCCTCCTTCACTCTCCCTTCCGGTGAGTATGCACTGATAGATGATTCGTTGACCTAACAGACGCAATACATCGAAGATTTTATACATGATTAACTCACATACACGTCCGTAATTTCCGACGAGTATACATGGATGGTTAACTCTTTTATGCATCCAGCCTAATAAGATGAATACGATGAAAAGTGATTGGTGTTGTAAAACGCCCCTATCTTGCACTGATATGCAGTTGAACTCTTTTTATATGGGAATCCATCAGAACGGTAATATTGGAAGAATCCTGCGGTAAGGGAAGGTGTAGAAAAACATTTTCCCTTCCCTCACCCCTCCAAATTAAAAATTTTAAAAAGTATTTTAATCTCTATTCTCTATTCTGTCCTACAGAGTTTGCGTGCTTGCCTAACTATTATATGTGACTCATCTAATTTATTGGTATTATTGGCCTGATAATGCATGGTACTATATTAATCTGAACTTGACCCGTACCAAACAGCCACGGTACATGCTTTTTTTGTTTCGAATCAACCCTTTCGCTTTAGTATATGAAGTTAATACCATTACGTTCTCGAATTTGTTTCATAGCGGAAATGAAATCATAACTTATCATGAAATTTCAACATATCAAATTCACACCAACACTGTTCAAAAGTCTTTATCATGCTGAAAATTATTTTTTTTTTGTTTTGTCATTTAAAATATGTTCTAACGTCTGGAAGTTTGCGCTGGATACAATAATTTCAAGAATGCCGTCCATTCGTGACAGTAGTATAGTAATCTATATGTATAACATTATTAAAACCCACAAAATAGTACTACAACAGACAAGTTAATAACAAAACGTATTATGTAAAGTTCATGATCGCCTCATGATTTTCTTCGAAAGTGAATATTTCCGACTTAGTCTGCTCGGACACCCACATTGATTATCTATGTGTGCATTCCTCTTCTTCATGTCCTTGAAACCATCGCTCCCTCCACTTCTCTTCACATCTCCTTATTCCCAGCCTCTACTACTTTGAAACTTGCACTCTTAACCTTTCCTTCGGAATGTTCAGGACCCCATGTTGCATGTATCGAGTCTGCAAGGGGAGGGACCAGCACTCATGTGGGGAGGGGGGGAGGGGAGGGGATCAGTAATGAAAACGTTGCGGTTTGGACTGACCTCTTCCGGTTACCAATCAAATCCTTCATAATCGACCAGAAATAGTGGCACGTATTAGCTGACTAAATCACTCATTCTGTCAAACCTTAATTATTATTAATCATTCGTTTATAATGTAAAATCACTTCTTTCTTGGGCCCTGACAGCCAATATCAGGGTGTCAAAATATGTGAAAAGATGACAGTGTGAACTAGAGGAGACATCTTTGAACCATGTAAATATCAAAATACAGTGTGCCAGGTGTGGGCATCGGCAAGCGGTCAAAACCGGTCTAATAAAAACTGGGGATCAAGTCAGAGACAGAGGTTCTTGTCTGTGAAAACTATTTGTGAAAAAAATTTGACCCATGACCCGCGTTTTTCTTCTCACTATAAATAGGACAAAGGAAGTATTTTAACCTCCATGGGAAAAAAAATTCCCCAAAATACAAAATCTTAAGGGCCAGAGAAGGAAAATAATAGCTCTCAAAGACAGCCACATATGACACTATAGCTTTGCTTTAAATCTTGCTGACAACTTATTGCTGAAGACCCAGCATTATGATACAGACCTTGAGCAGTAACAAAGGGATTTCTTACCATCGTAAGAATCACAATGTTTCAGTGGTGCTGATTGCACCTTTCAGTAGCGTTGAACACAGAGACTTAATGTAAGTCTTAAGATGGTAATGCTCCTGTTAATCGCTAATGCTCAAGTTGCTCAAATACTGTATACAGTAGAAGCTCACGAAATCGAACATCCAAGTATATGAATCATCAGGGTCATCAGTCTACTGGCTTGATCCGCATTCGTTAAAATCCCTGGCAAATCTACTCACAAGCTCGGACACACCATACACTCGAAATAAACGGACTGTGGCCGTATGCATAATCCATACGTTAGTTAACGTACTGCGTCAATCACAAGTGAACACTACTAATGTTTTGGGAATTTCCCTTGGCTACCGCAATGCGTTAACTAACGTAAGGATTAGTCTATACATACGGTCACTGATCTAATGGAGTTCGAGTTCGTGAGATCTTACGATACGTCCATGTATGAGCGGGAAAGAAATACGCCAGAAAACACACCACACATAAATCCCAAACTCCACAGACCAAAAAACCATGGGTGATCACTGAAAATACTACTACAAATCCCACCTACACAACTTAGACACACAAGAAGACGAAGAAAAGAGTGGGAGGAGATAGAGAAAAAAAAAAAAGATAAAAATCGTGTACTAAAGAAAAAAATGACTAACCCAGACCGATCGATGACAGACATTCCTACCGTCGGCCAGTGTCTGCGAGAGCAAAGAGTAGTACCTCATTCACTCTCTACTCACTCACACACACCACGCTCATACACAGAGTAGCAGTGCATGCCTACAATATTCACATGCATGCAGAACTCTAGCACCAATCAGCACTCGATCACGTTTTCACGTAGCGAAGATCACCTACCCCTTCCTTCAAGCCTACCATACTCACAGACCGTCCATAGTGTTTCTCATGTATGCCGCGTACTTCGTACTTCCCTACCTCGCCCAAGCCACCGGCGGCCACTACTAACAAGTACAAGCTAGACCTAACGCTCGTCCACTGTCCACTATCAAAATAGTCCGGCTTCCCCCTCCTCCCCCCTCCCCTTTTTCCTGCAGCTCGACTGACCTCGCCTGACCTGGTAGCGCCGCAGGTCTTGACCCGCCGAGTGACCCCCACCTTACCTGGCGCGAGCTCATCTATCGTCTGCCTCAGCGTCCCCAGATGACCCCTGGTCAGTGTGGTACAAGCACGGCGCACTCTGGTTCTGTTTTGTTTTGATTTTTTTCTCTCTCTCTCTCTCTCTCTCTCTCTCTCTCTCTCTCTCTCTCTCTCTCTCTCTCNTTGCAAACTAGGATGAGTGTAGGGTTGGTTGACATAATTACTTTGTATGTCCTGTCCAATAAAATATTGCCAGTTTTGAAGAAGAGAGCAAATATTTTCTTTCCTTGTAAGTCTAGCAGATTAGTCTATTTATACACAGACCAGTTTGGATTGGTGTCATATTTTATTCAAGATAGGAATTGAGTCATTTTCCCTGCTGCCCCCCCCCCCCC
>JAWQUT010000041.1:298658-320528 GCA_033807755.1 Ellobium chinense
GGGGGGGGGGGGGGGGGGGGGGGGGGGGGGGGGGGGGGAACTTTATCAAACGTTGAAGTTCAGCTTTTCAGATTTCAACAGTTAGTATTAATTATTATGGGACCCAGAAAATTACTTCGATTTGACAGAATTACAAAATGTTTCCATTTATCTGAATTTGGTGGAGTCAACTACTTTTATTAACGTTTAGCGGATAAAATATTGTATAGCTGACTCGATTTAACGGGAACTTTTGCTTAATCGTGACATTCTCAATGTGTTTTCTCAATGAAAAATGGATGTAGGCGAAATTCCAATCAAGTGTAACTTTTTTATGATACCGCGGTGTTCGAATTAAACTAAGACGACTTATATTTCCATCGACGTAATCATTCTTTCATCGAAAACCACACTGGATACATTTGTTGAGGAGGGGTAGTGGTTCACATCCTCTTCACAGTATCACTGATTTTTGCAGGTTCGGAGGCAAACAGAAATTACAGATGCACTATCGTTCAGACACAAAAATCGCTATTTCTATATCCAGGTAAAATCTTTACAGTCTCCTATTAAACATTATTCATCACTTCTAAGAAGCAAATTATAATAGTCTATGTAAATCAACATCGTCATTTTCACGAAGAGGAAATGGAATTTGATACTCGACATCTTCATTTCCACGAAGAGGAAATGGAATTTGATACTCTACGAATTCAGCTGTGACAACGCAGTATACTATAGTTATTTTTATCTCTGCAGAATCTAAAACGAAGTTCCCATAGAAAACAACAAAACTAAAGATTTATCTTAATCTCATTCCCACTTCCTTCTTCACCAAAATGTCCAGTTTCATGCATGCTGACAAGAACTTTACAAGGAAACTGTCACAAAAACAATGTTTGTAAAAATGTCTGACGCCTCTTGTTCAGATAAAAGACAGGAGTTTAGAAAGACGCACTTCTTTTTGCCTAACGTTATCATCTGCCTTGGGTGAAAGATCAGATCAGATTCAGATAAACCTGAGCCATGCCAGCAGGAGAAGCCAACAAAATAGGGCTGCCATTCTTGGAGATTTTTCACTAGATCAGGTGAAACTTGAGTTTTTAAATGGCCATCTTGCGAAGGAAATGGGACAACAAAGGGGTAAATCTAGTGAAAAAATTGCGACGCAGAAAAAAAAATTATTTCATTATTTTGTTTTGGCATATTGGCCAACTATTTAAGAAAATGATAATACTGAGAAATGATTTATATATATTTTTTTAAAAAATAACATAAATTATAGCGCAAGCTCGGCCTTAACATTTCCTTAATATAACAGCCAAACTCTTAACCTCTCTCTAGTCTACATCCACAATACTCTTAAACAATGTAAGTTCCAAAAATGTATATCTAGGTCAACGGAGAGGTGAGTAGGGTTCGATAGAGAGAGGTACTAAATTTTACACACAATGACTTCTCATTCACTGGATATTTTAAGCGTTTCCCCCGAAATCTGCCAGATTCTCGTTTTCATACGAACTATGTAGCACCTTCGAAAATGCATGAGACTGCTAAACTGTCAAGATTCAGGATCGCCGTTTTCAACAGCCCTCTCCGCCTGCCACCTCCCCGAACTCTTTTTCTGCCTAAAAGACCGAACTTCGTAAGGCTGTGTCATCTCAAATTTCGACTCCTCCCCATTATACAGAAAGGAACGAATACCGACCAACGTTTAAGCACTATTCGTATCAAAATTTGTGCCCTCGCTAAAATCACACTGGAAATATCCATTCGGCCCCTATAAACGAACAGATGCCGGCATTGCGGTCGCATTATGACCTTCCTGGTATAAAACTTCTCGCACCTGTCAGAAAATGTTTGATTTAAAAGTTGTATGATTAATTTTCAGCACTTCATGGATTCAGTCAGCTAAAACCCGGCTTTTCTTTAATTAAACTGCACAGCCTAATACTGAAAATGAGCCTGTCTAATAAATAACGGGAAAATTCTATCGCTGGGTGGGTGGGTNGGGTGGGTGGCTGGCTGGTTGGCTGGCTGGCTTTCTGGCTGGCTGGCTAGGTTTGTCCAATACACAAATATACGTTGTTTCAATTACAGATCCTAAAGTTTGCAAAATGTCCTAAAATGGAGAGGAAGAGGTTGTAGCATAATTATATATTATTCGCTTCAGTTGAGTCGATGGAGCCTCAAAGAATTTAGAGATTTTTTTTTGCACTCAACTTACAGAATGAAGTTTGATAGATGCACCTTTATGTAACCGGGTAGAAAGGCATAACAGTATTCATTCTTTATTAACGGGGAGGAATGTGAGCTTAGTCTGATAATTTTTCAGATGTTACATATTATTTTAGGAAAGTGTGTCACCAGGGATATTACCAAATTACTGTGAATGATCAATTTTGAACCTACACTAGACAATTTCCTGTCCCTGCCGGAAATCGAACCAAGGTCTCTCAGCTTGCAAGTCTGAACGTATTACTTCTACACTACAGGGACGCTAACTTCACAGCAACTGCAACCTTAAATACCTACTGCCTGAATATCCCTAACTTCCACGTGCGAGCCTAGTGTTCACCCGTGACCCTTACACACTTCCTAACTGCTCACATTTTTTTTAACACCTAACACTTTCTGTTCAGGAGCCACAAGATGTGATAAAATAGACGCTCAGCAAAATAGATATCGCCCAATAGGTGACGATCGTAAACTGGCCTGGGTTGCTACAGCTAGAGTAGCAATAGCAATAATCCCAACGACTGTCTAGTCGCAACCTAGTTCTAACATTTCATCTAGCCTAACTGCAGTGCTGAATATGTATAAGCTAAATAAACCACAGCTAACAGCCTCATTATGCTGTCGTTTGAAGAAGAATGTATTTTCACTTTAATTACCTTATTAACGAATATGGTAAGGCATATGTACTTTGTCATTTTTTTTTATAGCAAGCCAAAGCTCTGTTTTAGTATGCGTTTTTATGAGACCTTTGTTGTAACTTTTTAACAGCTTTTTTATAGCTTAGCGCCCCTATTTAGTCTAAACCCATTCTTCCTAACAAAGATATTGAAACCTGTACTTAGCTGACCTCATGCAACACGTCCTTGTACAGCAGAATTTCACAACTTGGACTTTTATTCAGTAGAAAAATTCGCATAGTTTTTGTAATGCTCCAGTCCTGAACGTCTTATCCGTTATTTGCTTTTTAAATAACTTGGCACTTCACAAACTCAGATTTATAGATCGCTTCCATGGAATTTGACTCCGTGATCCGTGAGTTCCTACTGTGAATATGACTATTTGTGGAGATTAAATAAATCAGTAATATAAATTAAAATGAACCCATGAAGATTATAATTTGCTTCTTAGAAGTGAGAAGAGTCATGAATTCGACACAAGTGTGTGTTGAAGAGAGTACGTCTTACGAAGGCAAAACAGCCTTACTTACAGAAACTTTTTTAAGGAGAGCTTGCGCTTTAACGATGGGATCTCTTACCAGCGTAAGAATTATATTACTGCATCGGTGCTGAAAGCACCCTTCGTAGCTTTGAACATGCAGGATTAATGTAATTCTTACGACAGTATGAGATCCTATCGTTAATGCGCAAACATTCTGTTATACACTATTTGAAATTCCATAGTCTGGTGTGGGATTATTGTTATTAGAATAGCACACGTGATGATAAGCAATGGTTCCCAACCGAGTTAAATGCATAAAATCTACACAAAGGCAAAGTGGTACGAGGGCTCAAACTGTGCACTGTGTTGTGGTGAGGCATTTCTAAAACGAATCAGTTTGCGCAGTCGCTGTGATTAAGATTAATCGTTGCACCTGATTAGCCATGGCCACCATTTTGTTCAACGCAGTGTTATTTCTCTAAAGTTAGCCTACGATTGCTTTAGTGTATAGTCTCTTTGTAAAATGAATGAGCACGGTAAAAAAAAAAAATCGCCATAACTTTCGGCTGCATAATCAGATTTTAGCAAACTTGTGCTCAATCACTATAATCAAAATGTGTAATTGGAAAAAATATTCTCAGCCCTTAGAGGTTTGGGAAACATAGACGAGAAGATCTTTCTTAATTTCAGCCTCAGTCAAGGGACAGCGAGACCGAGTGGTTACGCTATTGGACTTCTGATAAAAAGTCGTGGGTTCGATTCCCGACTATGTACGGTTATTTTATAAGTGTCTTTGGAAAGCATTTCATTCATTTTTGCCTCAGTCCATCCGTCTGTAAAATGGGTACCTAGATACAGGCAGTGAAAGGTATTATCCGAATCCTAGTGCAATAGTGATCGGCGCCTGTAAATGGCGGTGGGGCTGTATGCTCCACAGGAGCTTAGGAAATCTGAGAGTGATCGGGCCTGCTGGGGTTATAATAGTGTGAAGTCACGTAACTGGGCGTTACCCTGGATACGAGACTTATCAACCGCATTATTATTATTATTATTGTCATTATTATTATTATTATTATTATTATTATTATTTAATCTTAACACCGCTTGATTAATGTAAAGCGGGTTCTGTTGTTTCATTCACACTTCTGTGCTTTCTCGGGAGTGGTGCCACTTTTGAAAAGAAAATGGTTACACGCAGAAGTTTACCAAAGGACAATGAAGACCTGAAGAGTGAAAAGTACTACTGTCTCCTAAAGGTATATTTTGAAGAAAAAAAAAAGCTCAAGGGGCTTTGCCAGGAGACTGGACCTGCTCCTGAAAAGGATTTGCAGTATATCTGATAAAAATTAAGGCTTTATCTCTCCAGATGATCAGATAAAGGCAAGAAAAAGTTGCCCCTGAATGAAGAAAATGTCGATGGACGCCCGAAAATGAACCATTTTGACAAAGACATAATGAAAAATGTTGCTCTCAGAACGTTTAAACACATAAAGCTCTAATCTGTTATGAGTCAGTGGCTCTATCGTTCCCAGATCATCACACATAATTCAACATCCACATCGCTTATAGTTCCTCCTAAACATCTTTTTACTCCAAAACATCTCCTCTTTCCTTCCCCTCCCTCCTCGAAACCAACCCCATAGCTGATTATCTACTACCAGCAGGCACCAAGTATTTATAAAACTAGAATCTGATAACTTTGCTAAATCTAGCAAATAATATAACTTCGTCTGTTTCATAAATTTAATAATCGATATGAATTTACATCTACCAATACCTTGCGAAACATAAATCTGGAATATCTGCATAAAGTTCGCATGCATCAGTGTAACTGTGACTTAAACTATAGTAAACATACTGTAAAGCTTTTTAAACATATCACTTAGGCGATAAATTAAGAATGAAGAAGGCGGGTCTTGCATTTGACTAAAAGCAGTGTTCCCTTAACATCTAAGACCTGGTAGTTTGTTTTTTTTCCTAATTACACTTTTTAATAAATATTGTATGGGCAACATTTTTATGAGATCTGAGCATTCAAACATAAGTTCAGGCGAAATTGTCCGTATCCATTTATTTGAAATTAGCCTCTACTGACACCGTCATAGGATTTGGAGAGTACAAGTAACTTGCTATTTTAATACAGTCTCTTCATGAGCTTTATGTGTAAATAAGAACAATCTACTAAGCCCCATAATTCCTTGTTTGATCGATATCAGAAGAAAGATCAAGTGAACAGCAGTGTTGTTACTAGTAACACGATGAAAACCGTTATAGTTTTAAGAATGCGCTCTCTTTACGAATGTAGTCGGTTGATCTAAAAAGAAGGAATATATCTGATAGGCTAATAAGAACAAACTCTATGAAGTCCTATAATCCATTGTCTGGCCAATATAAGAACACAGACTGAAAATAAAAGTAGCATTGCTAGTGTTTGTATAATAGAAAACCTAACCAAAAAAATTCAGACTGCTATTACTAAAATAATTTTAGTTCGTTTGATCTGAATAGCACAGACACCTCTGATTAGCTAATATAACGTAGTACATACCACCCGGTTTTTTTGTCTGCTGGCTGAGTAGAAATCACGATCCAGACTCTGTAAATGTTAATTTTTTTTTAATTGATAGATCATAACGACTAGAACTACTCTTTATCACTGGTCTTAACTTTGAGAACATCTCTGATTGGCCTGGGACTGGCAGGGCAGACCATGTGACGCGTCTAAGTTTGGTTTGAAGGTCAACAGCGTAACTAAATTTGTTATCAGAAAAACAAAAAAAATGAAAAATGAAAAAAAAAAAAACCAAGCTCAGCTCAGAACATCTTCATGATAAAGCAAAACTTTAATATTTCCTGACGTGTTCTGGCAGTCCGGTTGATAGGAATGCATGTACCGGTAACTGCAATGCACACAGTGACATATTCGAGCAGACTTGTGTAGAAGATAGTATAGGTATACATAAAAATAACCTTCGTAGCTGAGCACAAACGCGCATCGTTATGTTCTGCAATATTTATGCTTTACAAAACCACAATAAGCACGTTCTACCCTGTTTCTAAGAGACAGTACCATACAGTGTAATTCAATTTTAGATAAATTTTAGACCAGTTTGATAGAATTGCAAAGGCACTTGAATCTGAGAATATATTATTTTACTGTGCAGAGTCATTAATGTTTATACTGTACATGCATCACTTGATCACAGATGGCTTTATTCACATTGTAACCACATCCTCAAGAATAAGCAACCGATAATTCATGAAACCAAATTATTGATTCCCTGCCATTTAGGTAAACGATTGAGACTTTGTCAGCTTTCGAGACATCTATAGCTATATGTCTGTTCACAAAAAGGTCAAAGCAATCCATACACATTTGGAATTCCACTTCTCACTTTTCGGTTCCTCTCATGGCGTCATGATTGCGTCTTTGTTTACTACCTTTCAATTTTAATATGACACATTTTCTCTTAATTATTATGACATTAACATCAATAGAATCGCTTTAACAGCTGGCAGTCAATGGCAAATTAATAACTGTACCCCTTTATTAATGACTCTTATTTGCATTAAGAGTGACTGAGTTTTACAGTAAGTTAAGGAAAAATACAGTATATTTGCACCATGCCCACTTTAAATCAACACGAAATCGTGGTTACCAGCTGTTTATCACATTTGCCTCTACCTTCAAATCTATTCATATTGTTCCCTGACTAAAATAATAGGCGATTTATATGGCAATGTGTAGTTACCTTACATGCATGTCCTTTAAAAAAAAAGCTTAAAAACATTTGGTGATCATCCATATTAATTTGCCATTCAATAAAACTTGCATTTGGACAGCAAAATCGTCTTTTGTGTGTTGCTTGGTTCGATGATTGGCACTCTATTCGCTTTTGAGGTTCACGTCCAAACTAAGGAGGTATGGTTATATTTGTGCGGCCAGATCGCATATTATGACACATGGTATATGTATGAGCATATGAATACGTAGAATACACCTATAGAAAATTTCTGGAAAAGTGTGAAAGCTCTAACTGCCATATTAAATTGCTTACGGCTTTATCCTTGTGGCGTTTCTTTCAAAACGAACGTCACTTTAGGACATAATTTCGTTCAAAATTAGTGCGCAAATATTTTACGCTCGACATTCAGCCCCCTATCCTTGTAGGTAAACATTCTGTCGTTCATACTGCATCAGTTCATGTGACTTCATACAATCTTGATGTTGCAAGATGGCAAAATGTGATCTAAATTATTTCTTAAATTGATAATTCACAGTTATGTCTTTATATGGCAATAAAAAGAAAACGTAATTGATTTCATCCTGGCCTTTTTAAAGCGTCTTGTGGTGTAGAATCATGCACTGTCGGGTGTCTTTCTTAACCTCTGATGGACACGGGAACCCTGCCAGCACCGGGACTGTGGTTCAAATCTCGCAATGTGTCACGATTTTCTCTTGGTTTTTTTATTGAAAGGAACATCTTTGACCGGTAACTATGGTGTGTGTTGCAGTCCTGTGCTTGGCGCCTAGTGTAGTGTAGTGTAGTGTAGTGTAGTGTAGTGTAGTGTAGTGTAGTGTAGTGTAGTGTAGTGTAGCTCTGCCCTGTACTGTACTGTACTGTACTGTATTGTAATAGAGTGTCTTTGCTCTTCATGTGATAATCCATTATCCATCAAGGGGAAGACTGACATGTCTTTAAGATATGGAATACAAGTCGGATCTCACAAACTCGAACCTCAGGGAACCACCCTGTAATTTTGAATGTGTAAACTGGCTGGGTTCGCGAGTAAATGTTGATATAGAAAATAACGGAGTCTGGAATAGAGCATTACAATGCAGAATTTCCGTGTTAACAGTTGTAGGCCTTAGGTCTCGTGAGCTCTCACTGTATTTGTCTGTAGTTTTGTTTTTTTGTCCTTATGACTGAATCTAGAACTTCCTTACCGTAAAGCACTACCTTATCTTGTCTAGTCACCGCGTGGAGTCCCTTTTCTTTTTTTTCCCCTGAATGTTGCGTTGCTGACGTATGGTAATAGAAAGATTTTATTTTCAAACTTGTATCTCTTACGAACTCTTTATAGCAGAGGACAGGAATGCGCGTAGATGGTACGTCTCAGTGTCAAGATCATATTATATGTTTCCAACTGGACGTGAAAATTCACATCTGACTCTGATTCGACATGTGCAAGTTGATTTCTAAAACCAGGAAATACCATTTGCGCATGTCTTCTGCCTATGTCTGCCATAACGGATCGTCAGGGATCCGAACTTGTAAACAAAAGCTCTCTACTACATAACTTTATTGGTCGTCCGAGAAGTAAATGTTTTCTAGCCAATTTTTTTTTCATGCTCTCTTATCGATGTGAACCAAACGCACAGCTATAATCGATAAAGTACATCCATGAAACATACAGTGTGACGTCGTTATGACCTGGAGTCTCAAATACTCGAAAACCCCCGCATACTCACTGCTATGCTCCGGTCATTAGTGCTTCTGTTTCTGTATCATGTTATATAGTCGAACTAATATAGGGGGACCAACTTTTGTTCCTTATAAACGGGCTTATCTTAGACAGGTAATCTCTTTACATAAGTTAATTTGGATTTGTATGTGGCCTGATGTTTGGATTGCTTGAAGCCTAACAATAAAGAAACTTGAAACTTAATTTTTGTTTTGTTTTGTTTGTTTCGTTGAAATCAATTTTCTCCCGGAATTTGAACTTAATAAATCTTGGGACTGACTTAAGTGACTTTCCTTGCAGGTAAAAGTAAACTAAAAGTTAGAACATGCAACCATATACCGACTATAGAAACTGGGAGGTGTGAAGGACTCGTACTTATGGACAGAAAAACCGTTTTTGTAACTGCCTGGTGGCGAATTCCATAATGTTATTTACTTTTGCAGAAAAGACGCATTTTTTTTAAAAAGAAGATCTTATGTACATTCCAATATGTACTAGACAAAAGGACTGTTTGAAAATAAAAATAAAAGCTTTCTAAGGAACCTCGCAAAATACATTGAAATTGTACTACTGACGCTTTATACTGATGTCTAACTCACTGGCTAGAAGAATAGATATATACATGTCAATATTAATAAGCCTGAAAAAAAACCTTGAAGTCTGTTTTATAATATTCATCTCTGAAATAAATGTTTACTGCTTACACCTGTTCTTACAGTTCTTGAATTAAAAGTCCTACAGATATAAGTTATGTGGTACGCCACACATTGAAATCATAACTACACAGAATTCTATTCTGCAAACTGCAGTGGATGAATGCAGCGAGCCGGTCCGAGTGATGTGTTGCCTGCTGATGTGCTATACAAAGAAGTGTGTGTAAATGAGGCTAGAAATGTGTACACTAATAACCTACATGTATGCGGCCAAAGTACGTAGATCTATATTATTATGTTATATCTGTATCGTGTGCTGTCCCGCTGCCAGTGTATAATAATTATGCTTTATAGTTCGGCCATGTACTACAGTTGTGATCGGAGATCTAAGTTAAAGTTGCGCCATCCGATTGTTACCTTCGAAAGACAAGCCCCGCCTACAAATGGCTAGGGATACTGCTCGACTCAAACGAATTTGTTTTCATATTTCTAACACTGGAGTTTTGTATGTCAATTTCTCTAACCGAAACGCTTGTGGAAACAGGAAACGAGAGGTCTGTAAAGTTTCTTTGCATTATGAACTGTTTTACTCGTGCAATTTGAAAGAAAAAATAAAAAACAGAGAAGAGCTCGCTGATGTGAACCGTGCTACTGAGTTCAAATTTGAGACGTATCCCATCATGCTTCTTCTCTCCTTTTAGACCCCGGTCGGGCCTTTAAACATTTTTGTTAAATTTGTTAAAACTTGTTATACAGATAAAGCCTGATATATATTTTCTAACCTGTGGTCATCAACGAAACCTTTGAATAACCCTTACGAGGTTTCAGATCAGCTACACCGCGGCCGCTTTATACAGTGCGTATTTTAAGGGTTTATATATGAGACATGAAGGAGAGTGGCCGCGGGTGTGTTACACAGATGGCCGCATTAGGAAGTAGGAAGGTTATAACGTTTCAATTAATAATTCTTCAATCGCAATTTTCTCCGAATTTCTTTTTCCATTACATTAAACCCTACCACTTCAAACAACTATATCACGAGTCAGAATAATACTAGACTAGATCAAAACTTCTTTCACCTACTGCTAGTAAACATATTAAGTTCTCGTGTCATGTCAGTAACTTGACTTAGTCAAAAAGCGACTTAAGCCTTAATTTGACTGGCCTCAAGACAGTGAGTAGATTCACTACACAGAAAACGATGCCTTAAAACTTAAGAAACTATGTGGAGTTTTTAGCTGTGAATCTGAATCGTATCTATCACTGACTAAAAACCACAACACATGCAATATCACATCGTGCTGTCTGGTTTTGACAACTGATCTACACATTTGTATGCCTTCAGGCTGTACAAATCCTTTCCCATGACTGGAATTCCATCGGGCAGTTTTATTTCATTGTACTAGATCATAATACAGTAATGTTTCAGTGATCATGTAGGAACTATTGCTGTAATAGCAGTAAGCCTGAAGAGAGCATCAGTTCTAGGGAATATTGAATTTATTGGCACTGAATAAAGCCAATAAGTAAGTAAGATTGATACTTTGATTTTTTTTTTTCAGACGAAATAACATTTCGGTTTCTTTACCAGCCGAAAGTTGCGCTGAAATAGACATTTCCTCCTACACTGCCACCTTTTTCGTATAACCTCTAGCTCTATCGCTACGTCTCGTGAGAAAAAATGTGAAATACGACCACAGCGAGGTGAAGGAAGTATCGCAGCCGCCATTTTGAAATGTTTCTCAGCTTACGTGTACAAGTACAGCATTGGGAAAAAAAATATCACCACAATCGTTACACAATCTCAACTTCAATAAATTACTGTAGAGATCAACTTTAAATAAATAAATAACTTTAACGAATAAACGTTATGTTATAGAAACAACTTTTCTACCGTGTGCGCGTTCTTCATTAGAGAAAATTTAATATGAAGTAAATGAGTAACAAGTAAAAGACTACTAAGATGAGAGAAAAGATGAAACGGATAGTGAACAAAAGTTAAGGGAAGACAGGAATAAAGTTATAGCTATAAAAGGTAGAGACGGTTCCGTCAAAAAAAAAATAGATATAAGAATCACACTATTGCAGAACCAAATAGAGCTGGTGTAATACAAGGTTGAAACAGAGCACTAAGTAATAGAAATCAAGTAGGATAAAGTGGATTCCTTACTGACGGCAAGGCAATGGGTGCCGACGCAGAGGTCGCGGGTTCGATTCCCACCGCATCACTTTCTTTCCTTCTTTCATTTTCTCTCTGCATTTGTCATCGTGAGCACTTTCCACTTTATCCAACTTGATTTCTAAATAGAGTTGGTTTATAATATTGTACTAAAACTCTATCGTATGTGTCCTATCGTATGTGTTCTATCGTATGTGTCCTATCGTATGTGTCCTATGAGAAAGTGTGTTTGTAAAGGTGAAATTGATTTGGAGAAATATTACAGTATATTAGCAGCAATACATCAAATTTCTCCTTAAATCCGCTTCCTAATTCACGGGCTATTTTGATTTAACAGTCAGTTGATTCACTGCCTTCTTTTTTGTCAGTTTAGGGCCTTACCAAGCATGGCTTTGAACGAAGCTCGAGGCTTTCTTTGATTCCGGGTAGTTGTTATACTGCTAATGCCTACAACAAATACCGACCGTATAACAGTTGAACAACTTCCGAGCGAAAAATAGTGGTGTTGCTTCAAAGGGTAAAATCTCACATGATCGGATGGTCTTCAACTTCCTGAAACTGAGACATGAATGAACTTTCAACGTTAACAAGATTTCACGGACAGCCGACGAAAAAATTCAAGATAATCAGCAACTCACCTGCAACAGCTCTCACCGCACCCAAAATGCCACTTTCTTTCTCGCCACGAAAACTGAAACGCACAGAAGTACTTAAACAACAAAGAAGGACAGTTAAACTTTAAATCAGTCCAGAACAAGTTTCTACCAGAAAATCTACAATCTTCATAAGGGAAAGATGAGTTGATGAAGACAAGACTTGGGCAAAACATCGTAACAATCGGTAATGCATCACGAATCATAGCAGATTTCTATCAATTATTAACGATGTCTCCAGACTTGTGTGCCATTTTATTAAACTAAAATTAATGAACTTTCAGCTTTCACACTAATCATTAGATTGTTTCATGAATGCATAATATCATCAAAATTTATAATCAAAGGATGAATCAAGGCTACGATATCTGTTTAATCTGATCATGTCAAGTTTAAAATCGGTCGCATTACGGCAAATCTGTCAGGATTTTCACTGGAATATGATTGTTCTTTGGTGAATTATTGTCTACAAAATAGAGAGCTTTTATGTTCAAGTTCAGATCTCTTATGAACCTTTATGGCCAAAAAAGTCATGAGTATAAGGCACTTTCTGGTGGTACGATCATAGGGCACAAAACGAACAAGATGTAAAACTGATATCTGATTCTAGTTTGTAACATGCATTATGACTGTAACACAAGGAAAAACGATATCCATGTCTATCTCTGCCAAAAGAGTCTGTAAGAGATCCAGCTTGAAAATAAATCCCCCCTAATATTTGGCAGGATAGGACGATGACAATTTTATAAAATATGTTACCTCCCCAAAATCACATACGACTTTTATAGTTGTATACACTACGAAAATGAAAAGAACATAACCTAATGCCGAGAATAGTCTTAAGTCAAAATATTACAATAACACAGATGAATGTAGGGGCTGTACTTCTGTATCCAAATGAATTTCTTGTGGTTAATGATATTTTAAATACATTTTTTAAATACTTGGCGCCTGCAAAATATTTGGTTTCCTTAGTAAAAGTTTGCACTCCTGCACTCTGTAAACATTGTAATATTATCTGAATGACTTCGACGCTCGTTTTCTTGCAATATTTTGAAAGATGATTTTGCTCTAAACTAATTCCTGGATTTTTACAAATTTCCTTATAACATCTCAGGTGACAATGTCAATGGAACTGTTATCTTCAGCGATTGAAGTGGTCCGCCGCGTGACGGACATTCAAAAAAGCGAAGGAAGACGGCAGTTTCACTCTCACTATTTAATTATAAGCACTGCGAATAGAAACGTTAAGATGTTTTTAAGCACCAAAAACTGCATGTCTGTGCAGCGCACATTAACATTGAAGAAATGTAAACAAATATACTGACAGACCATAACAAAATAATTATACAGAATACTTTTTAGGAACTATAAAAGAGGGGAACATAGCCCATACCCGGTGTCTTTTTCATATTGTAGTTCTTTTTAATATATTATTAAAATCCCCTGTTGTTGTGTTGCACGAAAATATCAATTTAAAAAGAAAAGAAATTCGCACCTCTACAAGAATTCTCACATCATGGCGCAAGCTCATGCCTTCCTTTTACCTGCGCCTTGATCCCCACGCTCCATAACTTCACAAAGATTTTTTACACTTTTACAGAATTGTGGAAGGAAGAAAAAGTCTGCGAGAGTGTTAATCGCGTTACCATCAGAATGAACTTATTTTGCCCCTCACTTTTCTCTTTCCCCATCGCTGTATTTTTTTTTTTTTGGTTCCTTTATGTCATCTCAAAACAAGACAAACTTTTTGACAGGCCAAGAACAAATTAATTATCACAGCACAACTGAATCTAAGAAATAGCCATGCTGCCAGGATGGACGACTTAGAGCTGAGTCTGGGTGTAATAGCTTGATTTAAAAATATCACAAGTGGTGGTAAAAACTTTATCCGCTTCTTTGACTGTCGACTCCAAACAGTTACGCAACAATATAGTCACGACCCGGTAATGATGCGTTGGTAAATCACTTCTGAATAAAAACATCAGTTTCATGAAGATTAAATTAGGGTACATTTAGGAAAAATTATTGAAACATCAGCAATAAACCTTAGAGATGAAACTAGCGACTGGAAACATGTCATACTACCAAAAACAATATGGGTCTAACTAATGGCAAAGACAAAAATAATGATGGTTTGATAGGCGGCAGAAACCTGCAGTACTAAAATAGAACTCTACAAGCGTGGATCAATACAACTAATCAGAGAATTCTTTACGCTGTGAAATATTATGACAGTCAGAAATTAGCAAAAGGTAAAACTTTTTAGATAAACTAAAGATAATAGTTAACCCAAGACAATAAGATAGGAATTAAAAAAACAGTACAGTTTAATTCACTTAAGATTTGTCTAAACAATATTTCACGAGCATGAATGAAACAGCGACTTTAGCGCTATTATGTTATCGAGACGATGTAATCTTGCCATTACAGAATGTCTTCGCCGCGTACTACAAGAACAATTCAGCTATCCATTATCGACTCAGGCTGTGCTTTTCACTAGAACGTCACACTTTAGAACAAAAACAGAAGTAGTTCAGAAGTGTCAGTGTAGACCACACAGATAACATTATATTTTATTTTCTTTTTTACATCCTCAGATACGACAAGATGCGGCACGCAGAACATAGCAGAGTGAGTAGTGTAACCTCAAAAACCCTATCTCCCAGCTGACGGCCTAGCGCAGAAATCAAGCAATAGCATTTCGGAGTTAAGACAACAAATACACCGTAGGATAATTTACCGCAGCAAAACATATTTTCCACGAGTCAAAAACGTAGTAATTTCCCTTCTTTCACACCCCCACTCTTTTGTTGTACTAGTATTTTTCATTCAAGAGCACGCTTTTTATTTTTCCAAGAACACTGTTGTGGTTAGAGCAAGTTATGTACTTAACTAATTAAAGCTAACTTTGATGCTTTAAGTTTAATGGTAACGTTTCTAATCGATTTTGACAGAAGATATCCTAATCATATTTTTGTTTTGGATAGATTTTAATAGAGAATTAATTTCTATCATAAAATGGGATAAACATACAAACCAGCAACGATTTTTATGGGGGTGCATTGCTTGTACAAATTCATTTGATATAAATTCATTTGATTGAAATATGGGGATAAAGTGCAACCTAGGCCTTTGCCTTAGTCACTCGTCTTGCCTAGACTAACTGGCAGATTAGATGTAAAAATCTTTTCTTAAAACATAATCCTTTTGAGAGATCTATCATAGAATACTGCTGAATATTTGGAAAGAAAGCATTTTTTCTTGATTTAACATTTATACAAAACAGAATTTGGAATCTTAAATTCAGATTTCTAATCCAGGATGAGACTTTCAAGATGACATTTTACTGAAATTACTGATTATTGTTTATTTACAAGAGAGGACTTAGCACATTTCAAGAAATTCCTGACACCAACTACAACTAAAGAAGAATCTAGAGCTTCAAGTATAATAATGCATCGTGTATTTTTGTATTTATTTGTTTATAGAAAGCCCCTTGAAATCGGGACTACTTATAAATATCAAGATAAAATAATAAGGTTACATACAAATTCGGCAGCAGTATATTTTACAATCATATGTGATATCCATATGAGAGAAAACTTTTGACACACGTCTCTGATCTTTAATTTTCAAAGATTCGGCTTTCACGATCTTCGGCCATCTGCTATGAAATATTTTTCTCTTGTCCCGCGCTTCACTAAGAGAAGAGCAAAAATACCACATTAAATAGTGTATGAAAATCACACCTTTTATCAACTAACACAAGTGATATTAGGACCATAAACATTTAATATACATGGGGGATGCATATAACAGAAAGCTGCAGATGCTTCCAAGCGACGGCGTTTATGATATTTTATATCCATATTATATTCCTATTTATAAAAAACTTCCTCAAATTAAAAAGCATTAAATAACGTGAATTAGTTTCCGTCTAAAGTATTCAATGATTTGAAATATATATTTCTAATGTATTTGATATGAATATTTGAAATAGAATTCGAAAAAAAAAAATTTGATTTGAAATGTTAAGTTGCTTCTCTTAACCATTTCATTGCTAGGAACCATACTAAACTTCTACAAGTAAAAGTATAATAACTAAAAGACTTCCAAATTTTCATGAAAGTAATCACTTTTAAGAAATAGACGATGCTGTGTCAGCTAATAAGTTAAGTGTAGTAATAATGCAATTAGGTATTTTAAGCTCCACCACGTGACCTAGGAAATTTTGCTCACACGTTGGTTTGTTTACATGCTCTGCTTATGTATGATTACTCGTCATTTACCAAAATAGCCTAGCAATCCCTAGATCACGTGGTGTAACTGACCCGTCTGAAAATACCTCATTACTTTCATTTCTTTCCCAAACAACTATAAAATACAATTTTCAATGGCAGTGAACGTGCTCGCACTGATGTCTGTAAGAAGAAACCAGTACAAATTCAGTCTCCATAGATACGAATCTCTAGAGCGGTCAAAATGATATACCATATTTTTTTCCACGACAAACAATTATATATTAAATATTCATCGGAGTTATCAACGTAAATCCAAGCTCATACTGACCTTACCTGTGCAGACTAAGGATTGATAACCTATATATATAAGACTTCTCAAAATATAAAGTACGATATTATATCTAGATCTAAATCTAACTTCTTAATTCTTCTAATAACAATATTTTAAATAAAACGTTGTCATATAACAAAAATGCAGTGTTTATCAAATATATGCCTGGACTCATGAAATCCTGTATATTATATTTATCAAGTAAATGTTAAACAGCTCTGCCTGTTATTCTTTATCATCTATTTTGATGTGGTAAGGTCGCATTCCACAAGTCAGATCACATGCTTATACTGCTAGCATTTTGTTCATAATTTTCATCCCGTTCTGGTGACATTACTTTAATTCACGTGCTGGCCCCGATGGCCCCTTGAGAGCCCATTCGTCTCATGTCTCACTGGCTTCTTTTTGAGAAAACCGCAGTTAAAGTTTTGACGCCCCGTTACTGTTAGTACATAAGAAAATAATGTTCAACATACCAAGCTCAGATTGTTTTGTCTGTATGGGAATAGAATAATGCTGAAAAAGATTGTGTGAAATGTCAAGACTCCGAAACCTGTGAAATTCCCCCAACTGGCGCTTAAGACAATTAAGCTCTCCAGGGGCGAGATGAGAAATCTGGATTCTCCTTGCTAATAACATTGTTGCATGCGATCGGCTTTGTCTACAACTTATTATTTTGTGTAACACGACGCTAATATGCCAACACGAACGCTAGAATATACTCGTTTTGTAATAACGCTTTCTGCCGACTGTAAATCACACAAAGTTTCTAACGTAAAGGATGAATCCTTGATATGAGAGCGGTTTAAATAACACGGTAATGGGTGATTTTAGTATTTTATGATAATCGAAACTTCGTATATTCCCAATTTCCATTTATTAAAATTAATGACACTACAAATATGTAATAAATATCTACATCGACACGAACCATAGCAAGATATAGACTATTCCTCTAACAGATAGTTTCATCTGATTGCTGAAAGTTTCAGTAAAACTTCACACACTTTTTTGTCAGTGAATCTAACTGCGTTATCTTTAACATTCAGTAATAAGTCTGTCGTTTAAAGATATTACACTTTACTCATTGCCTGCACATGCCGATATGTATATTCCTGACCATTTCAAAATGATATTTCACGGTAAAATACATCTTACTATCTTATCTTTGATAAAGTGTTAAATCCACTTCGGTACAAATATTGAAGACTGTGGAAAATAAGTTACCAGTAAAACCCTGTAGAAGTTAGAACAAACTTTATCGCACGGAGATTACGTAAAGAGCATAGTACACACTACACACATTCATACACTCCACACACAAGACAGTCTGGGCCCCCAGTAGATCGACGATACACACACGTTTTCAAACGTTCCCGTGCACCGCTTACATGCACTGAAATATGCAGGCCGACTGACATGCATCCCCGACCTGAATCTCTCTGTGTGTGCAGTGGGCGACATTTTTCCTCCAATCGCTCTGCTCTCCTCGTTTCCCTTTCACCGCGAAAAAAAAAAAAACAACATTAGAAAACATCCCAACAACCCCACACATATGCATTACAGAAATTAAAAACGCAGCTTGCCCATGAAATCACCCTTCGGGCCCTCGACGAATTTCGCGACATGCGAAGCAAAACGTGGTGATAAATTCACTGGACGTAATAATCCTCATTAGTGAGTTTGGTCAATGAAGTAATAAAAGTTATCGTGCGAGGGTAACAAGAATCTGCCCAGCAGACGGTAAAGTATCACGAACGAGTCGAGGAGGAGAACTGCAGCCAGACGACACAAGTTAATTAGCAGTTAACTGGAGTTCACACGTGACATGTGAATAAAAACAACAATACAGACTAAGTAAATAGTAAAAAAGTCACACCAAACACTTGACTGCACTAACATAAACAGAGCCTTCTCTCAATGAGACCGTACTATTAAAAAGGAGCGAAAATACTCACGTTTTTATAAAAATATTGGCGTCGATGTTTTTTGTCCCATGGCAGTACAGCGGACTAGAGCAGGTTTTTTTAAACTAGGGATATTACATCACAGAAGGTGGGGGAAAAGTGCAGTTGGAAAATGGGTTGGCCCATACTCTATTGTAATGTTATTGACCTGCTTCGCTGAATACGTCTGGCGGGGTAGGGAGAAAGAAAGGAGGGGGTAGTAGGGGACGCAAGGTCATGATGTCTGTCTGACATTACTGAGGCTCTGCATGGGTGAATAACGCTGACGTTTTTTGAATCACGTGGAGATAAAAAAAAAAAAAAGGAAAGGAAAAAGACATGCGGCAGGCCGTTAGCCTACGCACACAGTGGCCGCGTGTGGATGTCCTCATTGGTTCAGCTCTTCCCCAATCCTCCATCCTCTTGGCTTCTCATAGTGATAAGATTAGAAATTGACATGTACAGTACAGCGCGACTAGACACGAGAGTTGGCTCTTTCAAATATGTGGTCCTTTGGAACTCGGTGATTATAGCAGGTACTGTAACACACAGACTGTTTATTGCGCCTTATTTGTCAACAACTCCTGTCTGTACTCAAGAGTTTAATGGTAGGCTGGGAAGGAACTCGGAGAGGGAGGGTTAGAACTAATGTGTATTAACAAAGCCCGAAAGCCCAGCGAAATACGCTGAAGAACATACTTAGCTTCAATGACAGACTCTGACGCTAGCGGTAAAACTAGTCTAGTCATCTGTCGAGACGGGGTCGCTGCATCGACGTCGACAGGTGTTTAGTATGAATATGACTTGCACATGGAAACTTGTTCTTGTATCGCGCCAACCCTTTCATATCCTCCCCTCCTTGTTCTTTCACTCCCGTTAGATTTCCATAAGGCCTACACAGCCCCCCCCCCCCNCAACTCCCTTCCCCATCAAGCCCACAAATATACATACCACAGCTACTTCGTCGATACCACGCTCAGTCCCTCATCTATGCCCATAAGCACTTAACCTCTTGCCGTGCATATAACTCGTAGCTCGGGAGATGGAGCACCCTTAACCCCCTCAGGACCTGCCCCTCACCTTCCTCCCCCAACCCCCGTCCCCAACCTCCCACCCCCACCCTCACCCTGAGATCTGTAAGAGTGGCAGGTAGGGTGTTTCATGTAAAGTAGCCCCAAATTATGACTCCATGCATTTCCGAAATTATCATGTACATATATGCAAGGGTCGTGGCGACCCTGTGGGTAGCTTCAGCAGCAGCTTAACACAATGAAACAAGGATTTTCAAATTATGCAGTCGCGTACCCTACTGTTATAGTTACACAAACTTATCAGGAGTGGTACAAGTCAAATCTAAAGCGACCTCAGATGACCTCAAGTATTGCAGAGATTATCATAAATTATACGTTTGGGGCGCGTCGACCCTAAGACTGGCTTAGGAAGTAATGCCTCAGTGCAGAGAAGCACGGATTCACAAACTGTGCAGCAGATTGTACCCTATTGTTATAGACTCAAGAACTTTGCAAGATGCTTCAAAGTGGTACACGTGAACTGGCCTCATAATATTAGGACTCCACGTATATCCGAGATTATCATATGCGTACATGCAATGCGTGGGTCGTATCGACATGTAGTCTAGTCATAAGCAAGGATTCACAAACTTAAGAATCGCATACCCTATTTTTATAACTGTCCGAGGGCCTCCCAAAAAAAAAATGGTACGTGCAAAGTGACCTGAAAATTATGACACCAGTATTCCGAGATGATCATATATTATTCGCGTCGGTCGTAACGACCTGCGGAGCGGCTTTTGCAATAAAAGCACAACTCAATGGAGAAGGGTTCACAAAGTTTACAGCGTGTACCTCATATACTTCATGCGACTATTAAACTTACTCAGGATCCTTTTACAATGGTACATATTGAGTGGCCTTAAATTATGACACCATAATCGGGTATTATTATTATGTTATGCGTATGGGTTCGTGGCGACCTCATGGAAGACTTCAGCAGCAACTGCTGAACACAGCTGAGCAAAAGTTTCCAATGGAGTCGCGTACCCGTAGCAAAATGTCATGATCACGCAAGAATTGCCAGAATGGTATTATGTAACGTGCCCTCCGACTAAGACTACGTGCATTTCCGGGATTATGACATTTCATACGGATAGATCGTGACCTCAATGGAGCAACGTTTCACGAACTTTAAGTACCGTCCCAGTTGTTATAACCATGCAAGATTTTCCACACTGGCACATGTATAAAGTGACCTTAATTTATGACTCCAGTCCTCCAAATCTTTCCAAGATTATCATATATTCTTTGCAACGGTCAACACGACCTTCTGGGTGGCTTAAGCAATACAAGCACAACACAATGGAGCAAGGATTCTAAAAAGTTACAGCTGTGTGCCAGAATGTTTTAAATATGCAGGAACTCAATGAATGACTGAGCCTATGTAAAGTGACGTTAATAAACGTTTATTCCCAAACAGTTTATCCGAGATTTAGGTACAGTGTACACCCAAGTCATAGCAACCCTTAGAATGGCTTTTGAAATGAGATCATCCTATAATGGACCAACGACTCACGGACTGTGCAGTCGCGTATCCCATTGTTTTGCTTTATTCTTCCATTTCTTTCTTTCTCTCCCTCTCTTTCCTCAACTTCTTTCCCTTCGTCTTGACTTTCTTTGATTTAAAGTAGAATATGTACTGAATTTGTATTATTGGCCCAGAGCCTAACAAAGACTTTGAATCTTGAGTCGTGAATCTTGTTATAAGTTTTTAAGCTCTTCTGGAGTGGTGCAAGTAAAGCGACCCAAAATACTAGTAATGACTGCATTCAATTCTAATTTGCGGTCTCTAAGCACACTGAAGCAAGAAGTCATAAAAAGTGTTAAGCACACTGAAGCAAGAAGTCATAAAAAGTGTTAAGCACACGTAAGCAAGAAGTCACAAAAAGTGTTAAGCACACTGAAGCAAGAAGTCACAAAAAGTGTTAAGCACACTGAAGCAAGAAGTCA
>JAWQUT010000041.1:329794-347754 GCA_033807755.1 Ellobium chinense
CTGCCTGCCTGCCTGCCTGCCTGCCTGCCTGCCTGCCTGCCTGTCTGTCTGTCGGGAGAGGGGCAGTAGACGGATGAAGGGAGGGGTTAATCAGTCTCAGTAATACCTCATCTTGTCTATAGCTTGGATTTGGCATGAAATAGCTTTGGGATCTGAATGTGGATGATGTTCCTCGTTTACTGGCTACGGCTGCGCACGTATCAGCGTTTCAGTGCTGCAGTTATCTGGGCCATTCCATGTCACTTGAATTACATTCCAAAGGCATTTTTTTTTCTTTATATGACCACTTGGTCTGAAATAGATCGATGTCGATTAGGTATGGACTTAATTTCAGTTTTGGCCAGTTTTGACTGTTTTTGGAGTTTAAACAAGTAAGTATCGTTCAAAGCACTTACATAAGATAGGCATACACAGTTCAGCCCTCTGCCAATGCCTGCAGGCAGACCAAACACCACAACATGTTTTGCAGGACTGCCCTCGGTTTTGGCCGTTGCCAGCTGACTATGAAGCAAAGCTAAGGGGAAACTGCACAGACTAGACCTACAGCTGTCCACCCAGTTCATGGCCCATAGTGTAATGTGTAATGGAATGAACAGGTTTTACTTACACTTGACTCTTTAAGGAGGGGCGCGCCACCTGAAATCGTCGATTTGGGTTCAAGATACCGAAATTGGGTTATTGCTATTTTTAGACACTTTGACATCTTGTGAATCGAAAGCATTGATGGTCGCATGTGAAAGAATCCATTTTACCTCTCAAAAATGCATTTCGTTAGGGTCACCACCAAGGATTTTTTGTCTGATCATGTGATTTTATGCTGAAATTGTCTGATTTTAATCGCATATTTTGTCTATATATAAATTACGTCTGGTCTTATTTACATCGCTAAAAAATTTCAACCGGAACAAGTCATGCTGATGTTTCATTCGCTCGTTTGTTTCCGGCAAGCGTCACCTAGTTATCTGATTGCATTTCGTTGGTTCGGGTGGCCTCGTTTCTGTTTGTACGTAAACAGCAGCATGCAGGTTAGCACGTGAATACCTGACAGGAAGGAGGTGGCCAAGGAATTAGCAGCCTAATTTTTCTTTGTGATCCTGAAAACGGCCCGTAGGCTTGCTAGACAGGAAAAGGAGGCTGAGGAAGGTGGCTCAGCCTATTAGCCGGGCATATATTGCTGTAAAAACAGTTTTTCAGACGTTTTTTGTGTGTGAAATTTTCAAATGCATTTTTCTCAAAACTATACTTTTCAACACATAATTTGAAACTCCATCATAATTTACGAACCAATCTTTGCGAAATTTTAGTATATAAGCAGTTTATAGGTGTACAAAAAAAGTGACAGAGAGACATTTGGACTTTTTTTTTTTATTTTTCAGGAAATATGTTGGCGGAGGCCAAAAAATGAGGGAAAATTGATATTCTGATACACACCAGTTTTGAAAATTCATAAAATAATTTTTTGTCATTTTATCAAAAATAACTCTCTGTCACTTTGTAGACATTGTGTATAAGAATGCATGTGTGGAATTTCAGTTGGATTGCATTTCATCTCAAGGAGGATTTTCCTTTTGAAGTTAACGTTTTCTAAATAGAAAATTCAAGATGGCGGCCGTTTCCATAGCAACCATAATAAATTGTTTTTAAAAAATGACTCTTTTCCACTAATTTGAACCTGCTGAGTCGAAAAATCAAGGTTAAAATCATGTGGCACCAAGCATTTAGAAATTGGCCTTCAGGTGGCGCCCCTCCCCACCCCCCTTAACTTTACTATAGTATGACGAACATCTCTTCAGAGGATTCAATAATCTTATGGAGACGGCTCGCTTGGAATGAGAGTGAGCGTTTTCTTAGTCTTCAGAATCAGTGTCAGGTAAATTATTTTGTGAGTGTGCCACGTAAAATACCTCTGAGCGTTTCTCACAGTCATAAACTCAATGAAAATGAACAATGAGCGTGAAAATAACATTTGAAGTTATGTTTTATGTCTCTTTAAGATGCTAGCAAGATAAAGAGAGAACAGACAGACAGACAGACAGACAGACAGACAGACAGACAGACAGACAGACAGACACAGACAGACAGACAGACAGACAGACAGACAGACAGACAGACAACTTAAATTTGCTGAAAAAAAAAGATCTCCTGCAAGGAATAGGCCACCAATAAGCTAAGGAAACAATTTAGGGCCCCAAAATCCGCAGGAGCCTCTCAAGATTTCAGATTGTTTTTTCTTTTGTTTAGCTTTTAAACTGTATTGATTCTTTCTATGTAATGAAGTTTCACTTTCAGCAAGTTTGGGCTATATTATAGCTTGTTCTAGTCTCCCGAACCCATCTTACCGAATGGAATATATAAATACACGTAGTTTCTGAAATGAGGTTTCTCAGGACTAAAGACTCTTATATGTGTGTTGAAATGTGTGTATGTTTGCGCTTATATAATTATATAAATTGTGTATGTATGCGTGTGTGCACACGCATCTTACCTAGCCATGTGTATTATTACGTGTGTAGGTGAAATGCCACTTGTATCTGAGCAAGCCGTATCTTCTGTAATAGATACATTATTCTATTCTATTCTATTCTATTCTATTCTATTCTATTCTATTCTATTCTATTCTATTCACAAAGAACTCCAACGTTTATTTCTAAATCCATCACTGCAGTGGTCTTTTTTAATTTCTTTGTAAATAAAGACTAATGTCTTCCCTTTTTAGTCTCCTCTTATCCTGTCCCCAAGTACATAATTATTTTGCATTTATCAGTCCACTAAAAGCTAGGTAGCTTGAATTTGCTCTACGCCTGAACAAACTCTGACCAAATTAAACCCTTATTTTTTTGCCCTAAGCAGACTGTATGTCACAAAGTAGGAAGTTTACCGTAATTTTTGCTTCCAGCCATTTGACTAATCGGGTCTAAACCGATTGAGCCAGTCGGCATGTAACTTGCGCCAAAAAGCGTTTATACGAGTATATTTCGCCACACATTTTTGTTCAACTTATGGCGTTACATTTACATGTATGTAGATTGAAACCGAACGCAACATGAAACTATTACTTTCTAGGATTTAGCATACTTTGTTTTTTTTCAATTTATCGACTTTGATAAGTACTGGAATGTTGTTACCTTATATGATCCACAATAGTTCTTCCTCAGGTCATAAGTTGACAGTCTCCTCCTTGTCAGCATTTTTGTTTTTGTATAATTGTCATTGTAAGGTCATTGCATTTTCTGTACTTGTTGATGGTAATGCTGGATTAAGAGAGTTCTTAAGATATCGTGTGAAATTTTGTCACAGTATCTCGGAAGCAAAACAACCGATATCAATAATACTTTTTTTTTTTAAATTCGTTGAATTGCACGAAGTCTGCACGCCGTGATCACAGCAGCGTGCATGGGCAACTTCTTTCATCATGAAATAAAGACGTGGGGAAATATGACGAATGGAAGAGGTTAGCCAGAAATAATGTTTTGAAAAGTTTTGAATTTTTAACCGTTCCTGTAAACTGTCTAAGTGTCATGAGTGTTTCTTATTCCCTTTTGGTGAAGTTTAAATACGCGTAGGAACCTTCACTCATCTTTTTTTTGGAGCAGTCTACAAATATCGTTCTCGAGATGTCAGTGATGATAGTCCTGCTTGAAGCCAGTGAAACTCTTTAAATAACGAAACTTAAGACATCATGTTTTTCAGTCAGAATGACCTATGGAACTATACACAGGAAAAAAAATAAGGACAAAATGGGACTTTTATGCACCTGGTAGGTCATTTGCTTTATAATGCTGTAATATGTTATACATCGTACTTATACCACAAATAAACATAGGACAGATAGGACAGCATAAATTATTATATACATATAAACGCACGCTATTACAAATCAAATAGTCATTGCCATTTGTCGCAGTGTAGCGGCTTGTTTGACCAAATTGAAGAGTAAAGTGCTAAACTTATTTGACAAAATTTAACTTACGACCATCTTGTCTGCGACGGCCACTTGACTTGTACTGTTAGGACATAAGTGCACCATCGGTATCGCCATGCTAGACAATGGCATGATTGTTTAAGGAGGTCAGTGGAGATAAGGACAGCGAATTATGAGTTTTTGGCATTTTTCATCACAGTGGGACAACAGAAAGAGTGGAAAGACGGGACTTGGAGTGGGGAGGAGGAGGAAAACTTTGGAACTTTCGACTCTCGGATGACCATTAGTTCCTCGATATATGCTCTCCATCTCAAATGCCGCGTGAAATAAAAACAGGTTTGCAATTATTTCCCCACTCCCCATCCCCATCTTCGCCCTTCAGTCCCCAGCCCCGCTACACCCTCAGCAATAATTTCAGACGTTGTTTCTCTTCCAAGATATGTCCTAGTGGCATAATTAAGAGCTTGCGTATTAACGATGGGACCCTTTACTGTTGAATGCACCCTTGGCAGCGTTCAGCATGCAAAGTTAACGTATTTCTCAAGATGGTAAGAGATCCCATTGTTAATGAGCAAGTTCTCAGATTTCAGTTTTGCATCTTGTTCAGTGGTTCTCTCTTCACTCGAGAAGAGTCGGAATGAACTACGACCCTGCACACTCTCCCCCGTTCCTCCTCACAGCATACCAGACATACTACTACCACGTGGAACCAATAATACTGGTGTCTCTGACACATGACTTTCCATGTGCTTGTAAGAGCACCATTTTTTTTAATGCTAAGAAAACCTGAGTATAAACAGCACATACCGTGGCTTTAAAAAAAAAAGACATATTATAACACTATTCTGGACGGACTAGGCAAGAAAAAAAAAATGTTTTCTTCCAGGCCTACATTTGTTTGATCTTCGAGGATTAACGAACGAAACGTTCCCTTTATTTTGTGGGTGGTCCCCCGGAGATTCTATCCAACGGAAGTATGAGTCTCTAAGCAAGCCAAGATGATTGCGACTGATGTGGAAGAGCTAGAAAAAAATGCGTAGACTTGGAGTGCTGCTCACCGTATTTATATGTTTGCCTCATTTATTAACAAACATACCACCGTTCATTCTTGCCACATTCTCATCCGACACAAGGCCATTGATTAAAAGTTCCACTAACAAATTTGAAACAGCAGATGGTGGTCGCCATTTTGGCAAGTTCCCACTGCTGATGTACGGCAAAAGATTCCAGATCTCCAATTAAAAACCTTTAGAAGCTGTGCACACTTCATCACACAGTCAACGCGCAGCAGCAAAAAAAACGTCCTCCTGCTATCTCGAGGAAATCTTGATTACGATGAACTCGTCTCACTTCTTATGTCCCGCCTTACAAAAAATGGTGCTCTGTAAGCGAGGGTAGCATGCGTTATATGAGGACAGGGCAGTACGGACTACAGTGTTATGAAACACCTTCGCCGACCCCGTAGCAGGATCATGATCCTTATGAACTGTTCAGCAAATTCATAGCACTGTGACTACTTATCTTCTCTTTTCACATTTGTCCTACAAATCCACCCCCGCCAGTGGAATGTAAGGCGAAAACAACTTTATAATTAGTAATTTAATGACCTTCAAAAACGTGTCCTTTGCCACTATGATAACAGTTTTCTAGACCAGAGCATTTAGAACAGCAGAAAGCTAAGATCAGACAAGACTAAAGAAACAATGGCGACAGACCGCCTTATGGCAAATTCCATGCCTAACCACGCACAAACAAAAAAAAACAAAACAAACACTCCCAATTTGTCACTACTCTCACAGAGATACAAGTCGCAGCGGGCAAAATGTTCTACATAATTTATTTTTTAATAGAGAATATAGATCTAGATCATGCAATTGCGGTCCCGTTAAATCTAATGCTGAAAATAGTTTCAAAGATAGTAAGATAAATGATAAGGAAGCAGCCCGCGGTACTTTTATTGACGTTTTCACATTTTTTAATCTATTAAATCGTTCTTAAATTCTTTGGATGAAAGTGTTATGTAATTTGACATTACTTGACAGAAATAAAAGTACTGTGCTCTCTTTGAAGTGCCTTCTAATTTATTTATATTCTTATTACGTACATACTCGGTATATACTTTGGAATTGACCTCAGTGGCCTACTGTAAACACTGAATTAAATTCAACTGAAAACGAATTTGTTATTTAGATGTTCGCTGGTTTATATTAAGACCGACAGGGTGACCTAGAGGTAAAACGATTGTCCCTAGTGCGAAAGATTCAGGGTTTGAATCCCACTAACGTGTAGGCGGCCTGGCGATGTTGAAATCCTCGTCTCTGATAAAGCCTTACCTATGCTGGAAAGGGACCTGGTACCAAACTTACACAAGCAAACAAACAAACAAACAAACTTTATACCAAAGACAATGGATCAGTTTCAATATCAGTCGGGTGTTAAAAAAGTAAACAGAACATCGAGGCTTTGGAGTTGAAACATCGGTTTGACAATAAGTGAATAAGATACGAACATTGCATCAAACGAGGACTTTTGCATTAACTGTGGTATCTTTTACTATCATAGGAATTACATTCACCCTGCATGTTGAATACTGCAAAGGATACATTCAGCACCAATGCACTAATGTAATTCTTACGATGGTAAGAAATTTCTATCGTTAATGCTGAACAATAATAGTAACAATAACTTTATTCAGCTGCTCAGGGACTATAAGTACAAATGAGCGTATAAATAATACAAGAAAAGATGGCCTTTACACCGTAAATAATAACGACAATAACTCATCCACCTACCTATTATTGTACTGTCAGTTAATGCCCAAGCTCTCAAATACCAGAAACGCATGAAGTAACAGGATTCCATTTCTTCTATGGAATCACATTTTCAGAATTTGAAACTGAACAGAGAAAAATTGCTGAAGTTTTATCATTACAAGTGTTTTGTTGTCTGCGATGCAACTCCAGCGAGTAAATGTTAGGGAAATGCGATCCTTTAAAACTTTCGACATAACAAAGGATCAGATGAATATCAGGTTGGTGTTTGTTCGTGCGAGATGTTTCCTAACATCAGTGAAAAATAGGATGTAACCGGAAATGAGTGAGCATTTTGTCAGTGATTTACAAAGAAAAAGAGGTGAGGCTGGGGAGGTATAAGAGAGATTTAAGACATGGTGAAATCGAGTACAGTGAAGCATGGAAAATTAGCGATTAAAAGGAGTTTTGATTACCGAGTTTCATAGCCTCCCCGTAGCATTATTTCTACCTCCGCTAAGTAACAAAAGTACCAGCACAAAAATCAGTTCATGCACGCGGCAGTAACAACAGTGAATGCCACAGTAAAGTTAGACTTAGACCTATCATTATTTCTACATATTATATCTACATGACATTTATAGCATATCTACATGAGAAAACTTTGCGAATCTTCTGCTCACAAAATGTAGTTACACCTTCCTAGACCATGAACTCACTGTCGTACTCCCGAAGAAAATCCAGTGGCCGTATGCATAATCCTTACGTTAGTTAACGCACTGCTGTAACCACGGAAAACTTCCAAAACATTAATAGTGTTCATTGCAGTTAACGTAGTACGTTAATTAACGTATGAATTATGCATACGGTCATAGGAATCTGAACGCACGCTTTTGGGCGTTCAAGAGTTGCGCGTTCGGCCAGCCAGAATTTGGGAACAAAATTTTGCAGATCAAAGAGCAAATACAAAATATATTAAAGAAAATGTCCATATGGTACAAATTCTCAAAATGTGATTGACCATTTAAGAACTGAAGAAAATTTAAAGTACAGGTTACACGTTTCTATGTACGAACAGGATGCGGGCTGTAGTCTTGAATTTCAGTGCGCTGAATTCTCATCAACACCAGCGGTCGTATGCATAATCAATACGTCAGTTAACGTATTGCGTTAACTACAGTGAATATTACTAATATTTTGGGAGCTTCCCGTAGTTACCGCAGTGCGTTAACTAACGTAAGGATTATGCAAACGGCCATCTCTCTTATTATAATATATGACTATGATTTAAAAACACACATACACACAAACACAAATGGTTCTGTTCAGTTAAAATTTTGTTAGTAAGTGGAACATTCGATTAAACAGAGCCTGTTGTGCATATGAAAATCTATGTTATTAAAAATTTGATAAATCTAATAGAAGTATTACGTTATGCGAACGAAACCTTTCTCTGGAAAGCTAAACATATTTCTTCTATATTGTGGAATTATGCATAATTCTACTATATTGTGGAATTATGCCACACTGGGTGAACTAATTTAATGACTTGATTTTGTCTTGGAATATGTCAATACCCACCATTTTATTAAATTGAGGACCTCGAATCATAACTTAGTAATTGTGACTGGACGATACTGCAACATTGTTTATCAGGGCAGAACTTATCATTTTGTAATGAGATTTCGGAGATGAACTTCGTTATTACGTTATTATCACTTTACGACGAAATTGAGCACAGTGGAGCACGGAGAAGTAGTGATTAACAGGCGTTTTGATAATAGCCGTCCAAATTTTTTTTAAAGAAATTAATAATTTATTACCGGCAAAATATCATAAAAATCCAAACAGCCAATTTCCAACAGTTCTTGAAAACAAACTACGTCAAACTGATGGGGGGAACAGTTAATACAGTAGAAATAGTACGTTTTCTTTTTAAAAAACGTTAAATAATTTCAATTTCATATTTTGCTAAGTACTGCACTGCCCTCATTGCATTGTAGATAAAATTACATAATTATGTATTTCACAACCGCTGATAGATCATAACGTTGACGCTTTATGTTAATTTTACTTCTACAGAAATGAGTTTTGGATGCTTATCAGTTTATCTTTTATATTTTGTACTTGAGCGCATAAAGTTGTTTTTTTTTCCAACCATGATGATGCTGATATCGATAAAACCCATGTGATATCCAGGAGGTGTCAGGCGGGTGTTTCTCCATCCCTTTCCTTTATCTTTCTTTCTTCTTCATTTCGTCATGTACTATTTGATTTTATTTTCTCATGCAGTCTGCATTATCCTGTCTAGTGGGTTTCTTTATTGATGTTGATGTCAGCAGAGCGCCCGAGCGACGACCGGGAGGTCTCAGGTTCGATCCCTGGTCAGGCTTCTATCTTTATTCTTCTTTCTATTTCATTTCTTCATGTACTAATTGATGTATTTATTTACACATTTATTTGATTGAGCCTCACTTTTCCTTCTCATGCATTCTGTATTTTCCTATTTGGTGGGTTTCTTTATTAATCAGTGTTGATGTTGATGTTGATGTTGATGGTGATGTTAATGAGAAACTAGATCATCCATTGCAATGGTAACGTTACTTTTCTTGATGACAGACCAGAGGTGTCTAGGCTATATCAATGATGATGTTATAATAAAGTGTCTACAGTAAACAATACACACGTAAAGCCAAAAATCTGTATACCATAAAAGAATACGGCAAAATCGTGTGTAGTAGGAAAACACGTGCTCTTTTCACGGATTTTTTCACCGATCGGATAGTATACTATCATTCCCAATGTGTGCCGGCAGGAAATGTGTACAAAAAAACACACCTTCTGGTTTTTACCACGCCCTACAGAATCTGAGCCGCTTTTTTTGCTCACATACTGATTGCATACAATTAAGAATCGGCGTTTCGTGGATCAGATATATATTGATGTGAGATAATGACCAAAAAAAAAGATCAAGAGAAGGGTCAACTAAGATTAAAACTTGGGTTGCCATTTTTTTTTTTGCCATGGACGCAAATTGTTTTATGATCCGCAACAAATGCTTGCCACTACTACAAGATAAAATCTGAGATATCGTGTGAGTGGATGGAAAAACACAGCCAAAAATTTGCAGGACACCATGTTTAAGTCCCTAGGCTTTACACCGAATCCAGTCCAATCTTCAGAATCCCAAAAGTAACAAATGCCCGGGAATATAAAACTGAAAGCTCTTTGACAGCATTTTTGTGATCACAGTTGTTGATAGACAGGTTACTGACCATCTGTTTAGTTTAAGTCATGAATTTCTGAAATGCACTGAAAGGAAGCAGCTGTTCGATGTGTAACCTATTACTATGCATTTTTGTGCTTAAGAATCACTCCCAAAATTTAAAAAAACGCAGACGTTTGCACGATTTCCTTGGACTATGCTGTTTTTGCAATACCATCATGGCTGCGCGCTGCAAACAAGTTCGGTTTGGTGCATACTTTGATTCTNCCCTCTTGACTTGACTTGACTTAACTGATCTCCACTAAAGGTGGGCTATTATTGTCTTACAGATAGCTGTGGACTGGTGGGCGGTCCCATTCAAATACATGGCGGCCAAAGAGTCTTGGACTTGAAAGGAGAATGTGCTTTCTTTTCGTGGTTCTTTACAAGGTTATTGCCCCTAGATCCTTATGGTTTGTGAGACCTATTAGAGGGGCAAAATCACTCATTGTGTACAACCCAATTAATCCGCTAATATATAAAATCCCCCTTTTTTGGGGCCCTGCCAGCCAGTGTCAGAGGGTAGAAATGTATAACATGACCTGTGATCCAAATAAAGCATCCAATTTAAAAGTTTCAGATACCATTTGAGCCTTCTAGATTAAAAATAAATAAAATGTGTAGACCTATGTATTCGCACGCGGTCAAAACCAGCCACATGAAAAATTGGGGACCAAATCAGAATTTGTGGTGATCTTTTTCGAAAGACATTTGTGAAAAATTTTGGGCTTTGACCCCTCCTTTTTCTTCCCGTTAAAAGATCGAGCAAAAGAAGTACTTTAACCCCCATGGAAGAAATTTCCCCAAATCACAGTGGTATATGTAGAATAGCACAAATTGTTAATAGGGCCAAAAGAAGAAAAAACAATAGGTGTTAAAGACCTTATTTTTCCTTTGCAGAATCTAGTTGCTGGCTATAATAATATTGGTTTAGACAGACAGTGTTCGAATTTTGAGGCAGGGCACTACTAATGTGACACGTTTTGTTTTTGTAGTTGTTGTTGTTGTTGTTTTTTTTGTTGTTGTTACTTTTAGTCAACAGAGATGTCCTCATCAGGACTCTCTTTGATGCCCTTCGACACAACTGAACATTTTTTAACACCATACTTTAAGTATCGTTTAATTGTAACAAGTATACCAATTAAATTCTCAAAGAGCCCGCAGGCAAATGTCTTGCCACGGCATATATTCATAAACTTTAAAAAAATTGTATATTATTCCTTCGTATGAAATTGCCACTTACGTAATATAACTATACATCACAGTTTTCTTAACTCGCTTTTGACCAAATATGACATATCAAGCTTATAGCGACAAACAAAAGTTTATTCTGTGTTTCGTAATGAAGTGAAGAAATCTTAAGCTAGCGTAACTCTGCCTCGAGATACAATCAATTGAATTAGCGAGGTGTCACTCTCATGGAATGAAAAAAATCCATCCAAAAAAAAAAAAAATCATGATTAAAAATTATTTATATAAGGCATGTAATTTATTAATAATAACTGAAAGATATCTTCAGTTATTTATCTTTCGCTCATAACATTAACCCTATTAGTCCCAAGGGTAGAAAAGTTATATACAGTATAGTGAGAAAGCCAGTCCTTTTAGATGTTTTGAGTAAGTGGTTTAGATCTCTTCAACTTTATTTTCATACTGTCATATAGACTAATTATTTTTATGTAGCACTATTGTACGCTGGTTCTTTGAGCTATCATTTCCATATAATTATAATAATATATTATTATCATAATGCTACGGAAACGCCCAGCCCATGTGCCATATACGGCACAGTGGATCTTGAAGGGTTAATATTTTCATGCTTAATTATTGTGCTTTTGAACTCCTCCACATTTTTTTTTTTAAAATTAACGTCAGTTGATACTTATCTTCTTCTGAGCCTGATACAGAGTTCCTGGTCCAGCGACATACGCCTAATTTTGACTAATCACTAGACATTTACTTTAATTCCATAAAATTATAAATTTGAGCATCTCACAGACTCGTCAAAGACTTGAACCTGAGCTGATGAGATCCTACCCTAGGTGTGTCTGGTAAATTTTTTATTGTAAAAGAAACGAACTGGTCAGTTAGGATATTTTGTAACAAGTTGTTTCACTATCTTGATTTAGAATGATTAAGGATAATTAAAGATCCTAACCGGTTACATGGAATTTCCATTTCAAACGGATACAAAACTGCTTAAAAGAGACTATGTACCGTCTTTGACATCATTCGGTTGAGGTGGGGTGGAAAAATATTCAGAAAGAAAGATAATTGGGATACTAATAAGGACAATTCTAATGAGATTTATAAATCTCATATCCATGCTAATAAATAAGACTATCTGATATTATTATTATCATTATTATTATTATTATTATTATTACTACTACTAACCTTGCAGGCCAGATCATCCACACACTTTCCTAACTCTTTGGGAAGCGTAGGTGCTGTCAAGTACAGGCGCTAATAACTAGCATTCTGGCAATATTCTCCATCGCCTATAGCCAGTTACGCATTTTATAAATAGATGGACTCAGGGCACTGAGAACGGCATGCAGTCTCACGGCATTTACAAAAATAATGAATATGTTGGGAACCGAATTCACGGCCTTAAGATCTAGTATTATGCAATACCATAACCATTCATAAACGCAAGAAATGTCATGAGAAAATGAAAGAATAAAGACTTAAAAGAGATCGAAAGATTGGTGAGTTCAAAAAGAAAGACTGACTTATAAATTATATCAAGACGACCTTCTGAGTAGCTAGTAGCACCACACGCTTTGCGGTTGAGATCCAAGGGAAACAATCTGAGAAAAAGATCAAGGATGAGGGATTTGTCGCCCTTTTTGTGACTAAGGGTTACTCTACTTTCCACGTTCTTTGACCGGATTCTTTGCCCTTGCAGCACGCCGGTGGGTTGAATGGCCTCACTAGCGACAGGGTCTTGCCTTACATTATGTTACAGTTACAGACTGTATTATATTACTAACTTATTCTTCCAACAGAGTGACCATGCTCGAGCACTTTCACTAATAAAGCTGACCAAGAATGTGCTTCCGACAGGCATCGTCTTTCGAATTCCGAAATGAAATTACTTTCCATTCGAAAATTTGAAAATGCGCTGTCTTTAAATCACCGAAATGGTGGAACTGTGAAAAAAAAAAGCGGTATAAACTTTTAAAAAACAATGTTACCCAAATTATGCTGCTTCTACGCCGAACAGAATGATGTTACCGCTAACTCTCCTCTTACAGAATTGGTGCAAGTTGACGGTCGCAGGAACATTTCGAACGGACAGCCACTGTTTTGGAGTTCATCACAGCGAAAAATCGCCCGCTACACCCTCCCCCTTTGAATATTTTGAAGACTGTAGCACCGCCAATGGAAGTGCTGCATCTTAATAGACCAGTCATTCATTTCGCATTTGAATCATTTCACAAGTGGTGTATCTCATTAGTAACTGCCGAAGTTAGCTATGGCTTAAAGTTTATTACATACTCTCTTTGCCCATTCCAGATTAGAGACCTGTGAATAAAAGTTGAATTTTTTTATTCAAGTATGGGCTCAGTAAATATTTTGAGACATCCCTTTAATAACCCAAATGCTCCGAGGCTTTCCAGCTCCACATCATTTTTTAATTACTCTTTGCCCCAATTATTAAGCTATTTAAAAAAGACCGTTTGAGATTTTGAGCTAGACTGCTATTGTCTTGCAGCCAGTCAAAATAAGGCTTATGTCGCTAAACTAGAAACTGAGATATCAGGCTCTTAAAGTAAATAGAGCCATTCGATATCAAATTTTTGTTTGCTGCGGAAATCGTGAGAAAAATCATATCTAAAACACAAAAACACTGATCTTATGGGCAAAATTACATGTTAAGTAGCTGTGGATAAATCTGAGATTTTGTGAGGCTTATTTATACAGTATAAAATCGTTTTCCAGTCGCAAATTTATGATTATTTGTTTTCACTGCTGGCCCTATGCCATTTCAAATACGAGTAACTATATCTCGGACTAGAAAAATGCAAGGTCAAAAATGTTTCGCCTAATGAAAGAACATTAAACTTTCATTTCATACTAAGAACTTGATTTAATCAAAATGCGACTTTCTCCTCATTTTGACTGGCCACAAGATATTTGTAAACACACCTTCATATCTTGCTTAATTGAGTCATCATTTCTTAGTTGTTCTCTGAAGGAAGACTGATACGAAAATCTGGAACTTTTTTGCAAAATGTTTTCGTTGTTACCGCCTGAGGCTCTATATCGTTTTAAAAATGATATCTTGCTTGATTGAGATTAACTGAGACCTGATTCGCTTTTCCACACTTCTGCCAGCAAAGAACATATCCATGGAAACATAATTCCAACCAAATTAAATAAGATAACCACCTTGTCCCATCACACTAGAATCCCTTCCCCAGGACATTTTTCTGTGGCTCCAGAGGATGGAACAGGAGGATAAAAAGAAGGCCAGATGTTATTATACCCCTTCCCTCCCTCACCCGTAGATGCATGAGCGGCATAAACAATAGATTATTTTAATCAGAAAGGCCTGTTAGTGAAAATGTAATTGTTGGTCTGAACTGAGTTCTCCACTCTGCTTCATCCTTCGCTTCTGTATACTGTCAACAAACCTACTACATTATTTTTTATTAATTTTTGCTTACTTGGTTTTTGGAACAAACCGCCTTTAAGCTGCCGCTCACTTCTAAATCTTTCAAAATCCCCTTAATCATTCTCATGCATGGACGAAGGTCTTTTCAGCGGGAAAAATAAGATCCAGTTTCGCTTTTTAGCTGCTAGAAATTTTGTCTTTCTGGCGAGAAAAAAGATCTTAAGAGTCCCACTCACCTGTTTACCTCGCTAACTGCGTGAAGATGTAAACCTTCAACAAAAAAAACCAAAAAAAATAATAATATTCGTGCAGCAAAATATTAAGCCCAGAGCACTCAGAAGAATACTTGTGAAAATGTCCTTGTAATAGCTGTACTGTAACTCACGCTCATATAAGAATGTGTGGCCACAATTATCAACCCAGAATGATAGTATGAACGATCATCTGAAACACGTGAAAGTTGGGCTTTTAACTATTTTTAACTATATTTTACAACGTCCTCCATTGATAAAATATCCTAACTCCGCCAGGATTGAAGCACTGCTAGTTTCAAGCCTAGGAAAAGGAAAAGGGTTCACTTTTAGTGTTGTAAGTAAACATATGTTTTACAGTAATTTTGGTGAGTACGTTATTCTATCCGCTAAAAAGGCAAAGAAACGAAGGTCTAAAAAGACCATTATTTTTCTACTAAAAAGGCTGCCTATATCTGCGAAAAAGGCTACCTTCTTCACCTAAAAAGGCTACCAGCTTCTTCCGCACAAAAATGGCTCTTTCTTCCGCTAGAAAAGCTGCCTTCTTCTGCTGAAAAGGCTACTTTCTCTCGCTAAAAAGCTACCTTCTTCCGCTAAAAATAACTTTTTCCGCTTAAAAGACCTCTCAATCCGCTAAAAAGGAAATCACCGTCATCCCCACTGATTTCATTTTTATCTCTCTCTCTCTCTCTTTCTCTCTCGCTCTTTTTCTCTCTCGCTCTCTTTCTCTCTCCTCTCTTTCTCGCTCTCTTTCTCTCTCTCTTTCTCTATTTCTCTTTCTCTTTCTCCTTCTCTATCTCTTTCTATTTCTCCCTCTCTCTTTCTACCCCTCTCCCCCTCCAACCTCCAACCTCGCCTGTTACTTGTTTTCTTCCAAATTTCTTATTCCTTCTTCAGCCTTCCCTGATTGGTTCCACGCCTCGGGCTAAGTTCATTAAGACACAAGGGGAGAGAATTCAAGGGCTCATTACACAAGGGGAAGACACTCTAATTATTACAGCCATATTGTGATGTAATCTGGCAGGAAACCGCAGAGTTACTGCCCCGTGTCAGAGCACGATGCACCCCTCTCTCTGAAGACACGAATCGTGCCATGCCTTCAGGCTACGAAAGATTTTTGAACACACATAATCTCTTGAAGTCTGGTGGCATCTCTTTCTTGGCATAGCCATTGTGTTCTTTATTCCATTCTCCTCTTAAGAGCCAGATCGACGGGTGACAAATAACCGGGTTCTTAAGCGGAGGGAGTTTATATGCGAACTGCTTTTGCGACGATATATTTTTACTGCATTTTGGAATCTGTTACTATCTAATCAGCGAACAAACTTCCTTATAACGACACAGGTAAACTTTCGCGAGCTTTTGCGATCCAGTTTTTTTTTTTTTTTCGTTTTGCCATTCTCGACGAATATGGTCAGTACATTTTCAGCAGTACTGAACTGCTAGTCTACTTAATCAGCGAAAGATCGGGTGCTTGACGGATTTTCTCTTCAAGACTGATTCCTAGATAATGGTGTTAATTAATTGGTTTGATGACATCTGCGGGTTCTAGGGAGGAGGGGGAGGTGGAGGGGTGAGGGTCGGAGACACTGGGAACGCGGGGGCTGGGGNGGGGGGGGGGAAGCAAGGAAGATTTTAAAGCAGCAATTGTACGAAATCTGACTCCGAAAAGAAAACAGTACAGGGGAGGAAAACAAGGACATATGTAAACTAAAACTAACAAACCTGGGTTAACTTTTCTAACTTATAATAATATAACATATACAATATGATGATAATTAGGAGGAGGAGGAGAAAGAGAAGGAGGGAAGGGGAGACGGGATGAAGGAACATTATGAAGCAGCAACTGTAAGAAATCTAATTCTCAGAAGAAAAAAAAACTGCAGATGTAAAACCAAAGACACCCAAGAAATTAAAACTAAAAATCCTGGGTTAACTCAAACTAAGGACCCAAAATAGTTAGGTTACGGTCTGGTTTCATGGCTCGGGGGCAAGTTTCGGCTAAGCTCGTTAAAAAAGGGTTGCCTCGTGCTCTTTCATTTTTGAAACACAAAGAAATGCATGCGTCAAATTGGGAAGGGTGTGATGTAATCGACACGGGGTGTTATGAGGGAAATGGAGCGCTGAGCGCTGTGAAGGAATGGAGTGTTATGACGGGTAAGGGACACGTAGAGGTGAAGGAAGGATCAACAGTTAGAGAATAATGAGGGGGTGGACAGAGAATGGAAGGAGGGACAGAGAGACTGACAGATGGATGGATGACGGGAGAATGGTTGGACAGACAAGTGAGCAGATAGACATACAGACAGACAGACAGACAGACAGACTGACTGACTGACTGACTGTCTGACTGACTGACTGACTGACTAACTGAATGGGAGACAGACACATAAACCGACAGGCAGATGATAGACAGACAGGCATACAGGCAGATAAGCTTAGAGATAAAAAGAATGTAGATAGAGAGATTTGACAGAGGAAAGGCAGGCAAATTGACAGGCAGACAAAAACAAGCAGAGACGTGAGCAAGAAGGTCAGTGGATTAACAGACTGACGGAAAGACACATGGCACACCGGTGGATAGTCAGGCACACATATGCATACTATACATAAAACGTAGGGAGGGAGGGAGGGAGAGATGGACATAGAAGCGGCCAGACAGACACACACGCGAGAGGCTGAAAACTCCACCGAGGACAAACATATCTATGCAGAAAAAGAGAGGGATGACACAATAGTCCAAAATGACAATAATACATACGGATATATGCTCGCACATGTACACACACACACACACACACACACACACACACACACACACACACACACACACACACACACACACATACACACACACACATGAACATAGGGAGGATCGAGAGACGAACAGAAACACACACACACACACACATACAAAGAAACGCACACACGCAAAGACAGAGAGAAGTAGCTTTAACGAGTAAGGAAAGGATGAAGAAGAGGCAAAGAAAAGCCGAGTAAAATGTGCACATCAGTGCTACACTTAAGCTAAAAGCACACGAGATCACAATACTCTCTCTTTAACACACTTGACATTTCAAAGCAAGGACACTCCACAGAAGCAATTACGAAACAATAAAGTGAAAATTGACCATTCCCGGTATATACT
>JAWQUT010000041.1:359694-394428 GCA_033807755.1 Ellobium chinense
TTATTATTATTATTTGTATTGTTATTATTATTATTTGTATTGTTATTATTATTATTTGTATTGTTATTATTATTTGTATGTTATTATTTGTATTGTTATTGTTATTATTAGTATTTTCATTATTATCATTGGTATTATTATTAGTATTATTATTATTACATACACATATAAGAATTTTAGAGTTAAGAAATGTTCGAACAGAAGTGAAAAAATTCAGATATAATCATTATAATACAGATTTCATATGACATAATATTCTCGGCCTTAAAAGATCCTCATTAGACGATTTCTAAGATCCACATTGCACTGATAGATCTAGTTATTGAAAATAAAATGAAGAACGAAAGAAGTAAAGAGAGTTTAAAAGATCAGAGGTCACAAGTGAGTTAGATTTACTGCATATTACGATCATCATCATTATCATCATGAAGAAGTGCTTGTACACGAAACGTCAATTATCATAATAATTTTATTATACTATATCTTTCAAAAAAGGTTTGTGTCGATTCTGGGCAGAATCATAATTTATTCCAATCATCATCATCATCATCATCATCATCATCATCAACATCATCATCAATACTATTATCATTTATTATAATGTGCAGCCGGAGATGGAGTGCCCAACGCAGTCTTTTCAGCATTGGTGGTATAATTCAAATTCTGTCTGTAAAAAGTAAAAACCACTTTTCTTTCTTCAGGTTTGTCATGGATTATCGAATATAAAAGATTTTTAAAAAATAGCTTTTCAACTGTATTCTTTCTATTAGTTATCTGCAATTAAGACAGCAATTTTTTTCCATTATTTCTGTTATGGCTCTTTATTGCCGTATAAGTTGCGTTCAGCATCAGTGCCCAAAAAGAAAACGGGAGTGAATTAAAACAGGAATATAAATAACGGCAATAACTATAACAACATTTTATTACTTTCACCTAGATCTAAATCTAGATTTACTCTGTAACCAACACAGAATTTAATGAAAAAGCCCAACTTATTTAGACCCTCTTCAGTGCGTAAAAAGAAACGAACGAAATGGCACAAATAAGATGGACAACCGCCATGTCCCTTTAGTATCTGAAGGATTGCCTTTATCCAATGTTTTTTAGCATTTTACGCACGCTCATTCCACGTTTGCCTAAGTCAATTTTTAAAGTTTTGAGAAACTGAGCGGTTTCAGCTGATTCTCAATGCAAAACAATGAGGCAGATGGGGTTTAACTTGTAAAATTGGAATATAATAACAAGTCAAAACCTTACATTTTTTTATAACATGAAAAATAAGAAAAATGGAAAGATCAGAGTAATATAAAACAGCTGAAATCATTTTTAAAAAATGACATAGGCAAGTGTGGAAAGAGCGTGATTGTTTGCTATGGGGAGTCAATATGTATCTTCTTTAATAGACGGATTACTTAATACCGTATAGTTTTTTTTTAGTACAAAACACTGGTAATCAGTGTTACTGAAAAGTGCATGATTTTTGTTTGTGAGCTGGCAATTAAGTCACTCGCGGCCCAGTGCGAAGAACGTGGGATAGATCTGCATAGAATCCTAATTATTATTATAAAGTCGGCAGTGACGACGGTAATAATAATGATGAAGATGATGATTTATGAGTATTATCCAGTACGAAGAGAAACGATTTACCCACGTGTTTAAGTCAAATTTCTTATAAAATTTGTCCCGGAAGAAAACACTTGAAAACTCACGTTTTCTGGTTTAGTAAGATCGTTGTCAGGAGCGTATCCATGTTTTCGCCCACAACGTAGGCTAAACTGGTTCTTCCTTGTGTAAAACATCAACTGTTTTATAGACGGTGCCAATAAGTGACCATAAAAATCAAAGTTATCAGCACAACGCACCACACCACACCACACCACACCACACCGCACCACACCACACCACACCACACCACACCACCTCACACCACACCACACCATGCTACCTCACACCACACCACACCGCACCACACCACACCACACCACACCACACCACACCACCTCACACCACCTCACTCCACCTCACACCACCTCACACCACACCACACCCCATCCTATCGAATCACATCACATCATATCCCTACCCCACGGAACCACACCACACTACACCACAATCCTATGCAGTAGGAAAAGAGGAAACTAAAATGTTTTGGAATATTCCATTTTGGCCTAAAAACCATGGAGTGCACTTGTAAGCTTTGCCAAATCAACCTGCTCCTAACGAACCTAGATCTTATGCCCCAGCCATAGCATCATAACATATCAATGACTGCATGTATTATCATGCTTGACACATACAACATGCTTTATCTACTGTATACGACCCTAACTGACAGTGTCAAGAAGCCTAGGCCAGTCCCCGCTCCTGAGCCAGACTCAATCTTTCCATCGAGTTCTATGTAAATCTCTTAGCGTCATTACGAGTTAACTTGAATATCAAGAAACACACGAACGTGGACGATTATTATTCCTTGTGCTATGGCACGTAGCATATCATGTACTTTTTTGAAATAACACGTATAAACTTGAGGTACAGTATGCCACAGCCATATTGGTATAAATATCTTTCATGTCACAGGTATGATACAGCGCGATGATGTTTCTATTATACCCACATACAGCGAACCATACCATACTGCACAACTCTTCATTATCCATACACCATACCACACCACACCACATCACACCACACCACACCACATTACACCACACCACACCACATCGCACCGCACCACATCGCACTGCACCACACCACACACACCACACTGCACCGCACCGAACCACACCAGACCACACCACATTACACCACACTACACCACACCGCACCACATCGCACCGCACCACACCACCCACACCACACTGCACCACCCATACCACACCACGCCACGCCACATCACACCACACCACACCATACCATACCACACCACGCCACACCACACCACGCCACACCACATTTCACAACATTTCCTATTACGATAGGAAAACAAATCATTTCACACAATATCAGTATAGACCCAGCCGATTTATATCATTAACATACACGACATCATACGACAGTGTACTGACACACAGAAAAGACCATCCCTCATCACAACTTTCCAATCGGATCACACGACAATCATCATTACTACAGATGTGAATGCGCCAGATTTCGGACATTGCGCGACACTTTGACATTGTTATGCCCTCTATTTCTCATTGTTACCAGGGCAAAACTGAAATTTCTTCGGATCCAGAACGTCACTGCACGACACAGCACGATACGACACCGACACGACACGACACGACACGAGACGTCACGTCACGTCACGTCACGTCATATCACGACACAACACAGTACGACACGATGCGATTTTGACCGTATGTACAAAAGTATAAAGATCTGCTTACGTTACTACTTGCTGTCTCATGCCACGTTCCAAGCCTTCAAGTTCGCGCCCTACACCTTTCTTCTACCACACTCTAGCGTCCCTTTGTTATTGCTAGCCCCATCTTGAGTCAAACCCTCATCCTATTCCACAGCGCAGTTCATTCAACTCAAACCTCACGATTTACCAGGCAAACCCTCCTTACGTCGCACCGAGACACCGCCCTTGGAACAACAAGATGATCTATACGGAGCAAAGATGAGCAGCGATGAGCATCGGGTTATGACATCAAATAAAAAGCGGAATAAAAAACAAACTCTAAATCCCGTGACTAGTTGACATTCATAGACCGATTGTAACCATACTTCGCTCTGTTTGAGACCAATTACTTTCAATGCACGCTGATCGATTGAGTAAAATTCTTGCGCACACTTAAGGATCGTGAGTTGAAATCGTGACGTGGGTCAGGGCACGGGGCGGGGGNCGGGGGCAGGGGTGGGCGGCCTCCGGTCTCGTGACTCTTAGTTTTACTGCATTAGCATAATGAAAGCTGTGGTAGGGGGTGGGGTGGGGGTGGTGGATGCGGTAGCGGCAAGACAATGCAGTTGCACACTCCAGATAGAAGAAGGCAAATAGCATTACCTATAGTCTAGTGCCTTTGCGAGACATGTTTAATCGGTGTTTTTTTTATTATTTTTATTTTCATTACAATCTATGGAGCTAAACTTAAGCACGCCCTCCTCCTCTAGTTTTTTATCGTCGTCCTTTACTATTTCTTCTTCTTCTCTTTCTCCTTCTCTTCGTCCTCCTGTTGCTTCTTCTTCTTCTTCTTTTTCTTTTTCTTCTTTCTCTTAATCTTCTTCATGCTATTCTGCTTTCTTCTTCTTCTTCTTCTTCTTCTTCTTCTTCTTCTTCTTCTTCTTCTTCTTCTTTTCTTCTTCTTCTTCTTCTTCTTCTTCTTCTTCTTCTTCTTCATCTTCTTCTTCCTCTTTCTCTTCTTCTCCTTCTTCTTCTTTTTCTTCTTTTCTTCTTCTTCTTTTTCTCCTTCTTCTTTTTCTTCTTCTTCTTCTTCTTTCTCTTCTTCTTCCCCTTCTATTTCTTGGGTGGTATGTAATGTTCCCTAGTGCGACTGCCCTGTATTGAGTGGCCTTACTGTCCTAGACCAACGAGTTTGTTTGACTCAAACCGAAGACTGTGCCATAATGCTGCTTAGAGATCACTTAAAGATCACTTAGAGATCCTTTAATATATCTTTTTATATTTTGTCAAGCTTTTTATTTGCCAGACCGAAGCAGGTTAGGAATGAAAGTTGCCCGATACTTTTTATACCAAGCCAACTCACGGCAATTCACCCTTCCGAAACAGTTAGCCAGGACAAACAATAAAAAAAATTGCCATGGCTTCAAAGTGTAGCCTGAAATGGTGAATGACCGAGTAATGGTTCTAGGTATTGTTAATACAAGCAATTGTTAAACAAACGCTGTGGTTGAATACAGAGCATAGAAGTAAATAAAATTGAGCTTCGCTGGCCTATTTAAACCGTGTGGAGGCCTTATTTGGTCTAGTTTGGCCAGGTGGTTAGCTTTTTTTTTTTTATTTCTTATTTCAGCTCTTTCGGAAAAGTAAGTTAGCATATGGCTTAACAAACGATCCTATGCGTCTCATTCTTAAAACCAGGGCTATGATTGTTTGGTCTCTGCAGCGTTGCGAAAGAGACTGTCCGTCGGCTGGCCTTAGCAAAGGGAGTATCAGTCGTTAGGCAAGTAAAGATAGTAGCGACTAATGCGGAAGAGCAAGAAAATAATGCATTGACGCGAGTGGTGTTTGCTATTCTTATATCTTTGCCTCATTCATCGGCATACATAACGCCGTTAATTCTTGCCACATTCTTCTCCCAGATAAGACCGCTGATAACAAATTTGAGGCCATATATGGTTGCCACCATGATGCCGATGTTTCTCTTTCCGTGATCGCAAAAGACGTCACATTTCTAACATACCTCTGTCAGGTATGCATCCTTCGTCACGTGACTGGCGCTTACTAACCAAAAATTTACCCGTGTTCTGCCCTTATTATACGGTTTTCAGTGATGCGTTCCCCAGAAAATGAACAAGGTTTTTTTTAAGACTATCTTTGTTCCTACTGAATGATTGTTTTCAAAGTTTGCAAAGGCTTCTAAACCAATTTGTCTTAATAGACATATCGTCTCTGTGTCTAGGGTTAAATGTATTCTTCATAAATATTATGAAACTAGCTGAGGCCTCACCCCTGCCGGGAAGGTTGAAAGGTCGGGGAAGAAGATGACCAAACTTAACTTAGCAGTTTCTAATTGTGTGTTCGCATGTCTCTTCTTCCCTACTCTCGCCCCGGCATAACACGACTGCCGTTTCCTCAGATGAATACTTTCGCGTGAGCAAATTTTGATGACGTCATCCGCAGGGCAAACTTTTGTTTTGTTTCCGGACCGGGATTGCCAATAGCCGAAGAAGGACCGGAATTTACTGTAAAATATTTTTTTCTTAATTCGGTGATTCCAAATGGCAAAAATCGAAGATGTCATAATGATTGGTATATCTTTCCATACCCTTAAATCAGATTTGAAGTCTGTAGCCATTGTAGTTTGTCCGGAAAAGTGACACATATATTTCCAGGTTGCCATATATAATACTAGATAAACAATAACAGGTAAGTTCCTTAAACATGCATAGTTGTACAGTATGAAGCTTGAAAATGTAACCATTAAAGAGAGTATAATGGTAGAAAGTCCTTAAAAACAAAGAACACAAAAACAATCTTCAAGAACCGCGTTACAGGCATTTGCTTAATGAGAATGAAGCAACAGACAAAACTGCCATTCAAAGGTCGACACCATTTGTTCGCTATTCAATTTGTGAGATGCCGTTACAGAGAAGTGAACATTAGACCGCTTCAGTCAAATGATCGACAAAGGTACTCGGNGGGGGGGTCATTGAATTTAGCCATACGTATCTTCGACCTGGTGTAAACCAGGAAGCTCTCAGAGTCAGACAAATACGTTTCTTCGTAAATACGACATCTGACCTTTCCGCTGTTTTCATTTCAAAATCAAGATTCTTACTAAATCTATATTCTCCTGACATCGGGATCAAATTAATATCATCGAATGTAATTAAGGTATAAAAACAAGCAAAAAAGACCCAGCGCATAACTTCCTTCGACTTCGTTGGTAGAAGAACTTTAAATGTTAACGAATTCTCACTGACATTGCACATATGAAAAGGTCGTTTTCGTCAAATGTTGAGAAATGACCTGTTGTTTTATTTTCTTGGGGCTTCCTTTAATATTTTACTATAGTGGGAGAAGTTAAAGACCTGTTAACTATTATTTTACTATAATGGGAGAAGTTAAAGACCTGTTAACTCTTTTATTTTACTATAATGGGAGAAGTTAAAGACCTTTTAACTCTATTATTTTACTATAATGGGAGAAGTTAAAGACCTGTCAACTCTATTTACCATAATGGGAGAAGTTAAAGACCTGTTCACTCTACATCATTTTTTCCCCCAGTCAACGTAAATTCTGAATTCTGTAAAATGACATAATCACCACAGTAGATAATATTGGTTTCCTGAGGAAAAGTTTCCATCTTATTGGTTATTGTAATCCACAGATACTTTTTTTACCCTCTCAATGGATAAGGATGATTCAGATCTCACATCGCGGTTCGACTTTCTCTAAAGCGTTCATCTATAGTGCGTTTCGGTATCCCATCACCTCAAGCTCTGTCTCTTTCGCTTTATCAATGAAGACAAGTATGAGTTTTTCAGAGCTATGCTATGTATAGATCGTCACTCTGCCATGTTGATCCCATTCGTAGAACAGAAAGTCACTTTAGTTCCAGTAGTGTTTTTTTTTTTTATTTTCTCCTACACATATGTTGTTTACCTGTATCGGGAATGTCGATGCAAATAACCGAAATGCAACAAGGCAATGTTTTGATGGGCTTCTTTTACGTCACCCTACTGTAAAAGTACTAAATATTTGACCAAGTGGAATTGCTATGTTTTACTAACGGTTATTGAGGAAACGTTAACCACATCGATAGGAGAAAGAGGCAAAAAATATTTTCCATTAAGACAGATTAGTTTGGGTACACGTTCGAAACAATCCGTTCTTTGGTAAAGAATATATTAATGAAAAGCCTTGTTCATTTATTTGTGAACGCACAATAGACTCCTATTTAAATAGCCATAAAAGAGCTTCTTGGTGCGCGGTGAATAGCAAATAGACTTGATCAGTTTAGGAGAAAAGTCCTGTGTTCACCCGAGTTAATGAGACTTTTGAGATTTAAAGAAACATTGTCAGACATATCACCACGTCGTAAACAACACACATTTGAAAGGAGACCATTACGTTTGCTCCTGCCTCTTTCCCGGAAATTTACTAGTTACTGAGGTACAGTCCCACTATAAGATGAGAACTGGATTGTTCTAGTAAACTGAATATTTGAGAGCTTGTGCATTAATAATGATTACATTAACTCTGCATGTTAAACGCTTCAAAGGGTGCATTCAGCACTGATCCACCAATATAATTCTTAGCATGAAATCCCATCGTAAATGCGCTAGCTTTCATTTGACTCCTACTCGAGGGGGCGGGGAAGGAGAATATTCTCTACATGTCATGCTGTAAGTAAATCAGCTTTGTCTTCTTTATTTTCAGAATTCGATGGATCAGACAAATAAGTCACACCCACCCGAAAGTTTCTTGATGTGCAATAAATCATAAAGAATTTCGTCAATTGGGGGGGGNGGGGGGGGGGGGGGGGGGGTGAGATACTTATGTTTATCCATTTAAGTGATTATCTGAATTTTTTAAATAAATCAAGCAAACGGCTTATGTTACAAGACAACATTCGACAATCGCTAATGCATATAAAATTTCCTTCAAAGTATGATCGATTTTGTCCCATTTCTGGGAAGCTGTAAGCCGAGATGTGATCAAGCTAGGCTGCCCCAGTAAACTGTTCTGCTTTTGTGACGTTGAGACAGTGTCGAACATAAAAGTGGATTCAACTCAGCTACACAGAAGGCTATAAAATTAAATCCCTAGTTTAATTTCAAAAGCACGGCTTGCTTTCTGCATCTTTAGAGCAATTCAGTGCTAATATATACATGTAAGTGCATAATGAAACTCCATCCCTCCGTTCCTTCACCATCCAAGCCTCCACCTCCACCCCATCACAAAGAAGTTGAGACGTTAGACATTTTTATCCCCTTTGGCATATCATGTCGTATCCCAGATGGATAAAGCTTTGAGAAAAACGTGATTGTGCGCGACCTTTTTTGTTGACATGAAGAAATGTGATCTAATCTACATTAAATAAAACTTACATCTTCAAATTTATGACAGTGAGAACGCCGCGAAGATGACATAGATTACAGTTAAAAATTCCCAAAAGACGTGTGTTGCTATCTGTAGTCGTGCCTCTTGGCTGTTTGGCGAGTGACTGGGTCATAAAAGTTCAGGGAATGCAAGGATCAATTCTCAATGATAACTCTCTGTTATACTTAGTTATTGTATCTGTGTGTCACCTTGCGGCAAGAAAGAAAATATATCATTTGGAGAATATGTAGCCTATCTCTTTCTGACTGAATCTTCAAGCGTGTGCTGCAGTTTAGGTACGGTTTGTAAGTAGTGTTTATACAAAACCTGAGACATACATACACTTTCCGAACAACTTATAGCAAAGAAGGCGTATCAGTTATCGTCCTTGCTGACGTATTCTACAAAATAGGTCACATTTAAATCTTGGCATCCTCTTGCTAAAACGTCTAGGCCGTTCTAGTAACAGCATTAGAATTCATGTCCAAACTGTAGGTTGCAGGAGCCTAATTGGTCAAAAAAATTGGACTATCAGAGTCAATAATGACCGAGTATAAACTACGTTCCTTAGACATATTATGTAGAAATAATCGCATAACATGAAATCACATCAAACAAGTGGTGAAATTCAGTCCTGAATTTCTTAAACAATAATTGTTGCAGGCAGTGTCTCCAAAGGCTTCAGCGGATTTCATGTATGCAGGTCTTTGGTTTGCAAATGAAGGCCAAAATGTTAACCTCTTTCCACCTAAAGTAGAATGTGAAAAACCTGAATGAAGGATCCCTACTATAAACAATATATAATTTGAGCACAGTGCGGACTTTGAGATCACTGCGGATTAGCTTTGGCTATCTCGGAACGTTCGAGGAGAAAAGTTAATTACATGGCTCAAAGAGGATTTTACAATTTGGTTCCTGCAACCACTACATTTTTGTCGAGAACGAGGTACTGTTAAAATCGTTGTGTGCAATCCTGTTTTTCTCCAAATTTCAAATATGTAAAGAAAGACATTTTAGGTCAACATGGACGAATGACATGAAATTAATAAAAATATATGATCTATCTACCACAAAGCAGTAAATTAGGAAAGAACCAAACCTGATTCCCCAGAACTTGAAGTCCTGATCTGGGCATTTCCCATAGTGGCAACTGGCCATTTGAGCAGCCATGAGTGTGCGGTGTCAGTGGCTCAACTGCTAGAAGCACAGGGTGATGGCTCACTACAACAGCTCAATGATGACGTTAACTTTCTGGGATCACATGACTTCCTGAGTACGGTGACACACGAAATCAGACTCTGTCAGTTGTCAAAACATGTCACAATTCACAGATTTAGCTTTATTCACATGGCTTTCCAAGATGGTGGCCCTGGATTGATCATATATAATGTTTGATAAAGAACGTTTATTCAAATTAGGTGCGCCATTCTAAGATCACATATTTTCCAGAGAAAAAATGAAGCCATTTGGATTGCAAAGAAATTTCAAAATACATGTGCAGTACTTGTAAAATGATATTAGCTTAACTGTTTGGTTTCTGAAGTCACGTAGCTTTTAAAGAGGACGGATACTTGTTTGGAAATGAGATTCGGTGATACAGTGACCGCAAAATCAATATCTTGAGTTCTGAGTTCAATCGTCACACGGCCTCTGACGCACAATGTGACACGCTGCTCCTCAAACGATGCTTAAGAAAAGTGTTTAAGTATAACATTACCCTACATGATTTTACATAAACTCTTCAAGAACTTTGAATGTTGTACGGTCTCCTAATGTTCGTTAACAGAAGTTTAGGTCAAGGTGGCGTCCATCAGATCACATGGTGAACCATGAATGTATCTTTGACACAAGTTCATGATGGTAGTCGATAATATAAGAATGGATTAAGACATTTGCCAAAATATTTCAACGGTCAAAGGCGCGGCAATCGCTTTTTCAAAAATTTTCCAAAACATTTTGAAACTGAACTCGGATGTAAGAGTTACATTTTCCTATGAGACATCCATGGGTCCAGCACGTTTTTGGCAATGTACGATAGACTCTGTTGGCTACGAAGTCTTTGATAATTTGAAAATAACTAAGTACTTGGTGAAAACCCGTCATTTTTTGTGCCGTTATTAAAAGATAGAGTGAAAATAGTTTACACACGTCATTTTCTCAAGCTAAACCTAAACCTGGCTTTGTAGGCTGTAAGGTTATCATAATTAGTAGACGTTGTCCTGGATAACTCTTAGGGTTATTAGAACTGATATGTAGCATCCATAAACAAATCAAAAGCCAACGGTTGCATCTCAGAGTCCAGAATCTCGCAAATCTTATGTTAGCCAATGTTTTGGTGGTAGCGGAAAAGGTCTCAATCGCTCGAAGCCATGGCCCATGCCAGATAAGCCTTCGGCATTAAATTCAGAGCCCGTGAAAATCTGACATCCTCATTAAGCACCAGAACTTCGGAACCCAAATAAATCTTTTTTCACTAGTAATAGTTGAATGAAATGAATCACACTTAAGTCTTTGTCCTTTATTTTCCAGGTTGATATTGCTTGTGTCAAACAAACTTTAGAATATATCGAACATAAATAAGAGATCATATAGATTGCTCAGTTAATTTCATCATCGCACATTCAAAAAAAAAAGAATCAACGGCTAGCCAAGATTTTGCAAAATACATTCAATACATTGTTTCAACTTTCATTAGGATGTAACATTATCCCAGTTGTGTAATATTTCTTTCTTAGAAAAGTCGCGGAGTATTACAGTACTCTTCAGCTAAGACGGAATCATCTATTCATGGATGTTACAAGACACTTTCATCCCTCAATGAAAACTCAACAGACAATAGTCTCATCATATAGAAACTATTAAATTACCTCGTGTGGTAAAAGTACTACTTGTGTTTACACAAGGCACAAGACAGTTTAAATTAACTAGTAATTGCCTTTTAAAGGTCACATGCTGTAGTTCTATTCATAGGTGGTAAACTTCATGCCGAGTTGTACATGTCTGACATTGTCTTCTTGCTGCCCACGCCAAATATACGTGAATATTGTTTGCATAAAGCACTTATTTCTGGTTAGTCTATTCATGGTTCTGAACAGGGTTTATTCTTTCTGCCAGACCATTACGACATGCACGACTGGTGCTACTTCTAGAAAATTCGCACGTTGTATTAGCTTTTGCTTTTAACTGGCAGTGTGCGAATGCATCAGAATTAGCAGACGTAAAAAAAAAATGTGAAGAATTAAATTACCGCTTAAATTCAATCTGAAACATAAAATATGTTCACATCATCAGGGAACACGAAACCTACAATATTATGTTCAGTGCTAAAGAAAATCCCATGCTAAACCGAAAGTCGATTCAAGCAGCGATAGCAAGCCCAGGTCTAGGCTGAACAAAAAGATCGTGGCAACTTTTATTATAAATCCCTGTTGTTTGTGAACTTCTTTTCTCCCCATCCTGAAAGCAATTTTGTCACGCTCATTCTATATTCGCCAACGCATTTTGTTAAATGATTTAAGTTGTTTATATCGCTATGATCTGCTATTTCTCTTCTTTCTTCTGTTAAAACAAATGTATAGTTTTGATTCGTTATTATATCCCACACTGCCTCGTTGTTTTGCCTTGAGCATCAGGTTGAGAGAGCGAAATTTCTCAAAACCTCCAAAAATGACTTTTTCTTTAAAAATTACGATGATGATATTATCATGTAAACTAGACTTTACATTTGTTCACTTTTTACTCTGCGATGAGTTAACACTTCAGGGTCAAGACACACTGGCTATTGTATATCTTGCAGCGCACGGCGCAAATCACTTTGACTGAAAACCACAACATGAAAGAAAACAATGGCCAGACACGCCAAAATTCCCAAAGCACGTCCAGCAAGACGTCTAAACTTACTGAGACCAAGCCGTTACCAGTTTCTGTATTAACACATAAGATATTATAAGCCGCTGTGTCATGCGCCTGAGGAAGTTAGCATCAGTCTGATCCGGTGTAATAAAATTATTTTTTTTTCTCAGCACAATATAAGAAAACGGTAATATTTAAAAGATTAGATTTTAACTTACGACTGCGACTGCGCAGCATTGTTCTCCTTTTCTTTCCTCGTCCCCTCACCAAAAAAAAAAATGTACAATATGATTTTAATGAGACTTCGGATAGTTGTGTCCTATATTGAAAACCTTACAATGGAAGTGGTAGTAATTTTCTATACTGGATTTACACATGAAAAAATAACAGTGAGACCCAACAGCTTGTAGCCTCATGTTCTTGAATATTCACTTGTCTTTGCAGTGCTCTGGACCTCGGTTTTATATTATTTACATAAAGTTTTAGTCTCGATCTTGAATATCCCAAAATTTAAGGTAATAATCATGAACTAGTCTCTTGAGGTGGTCGGAAACAAGGTGTAAAAATCCAGCTTTATTTTATACTCAAATTAGGTGATCAGTTAACAATATGGGAGTCATGTGAAGCAAACATTGACAAAGTAGGAATTGTGCTGATCATCAGATAAGCATTGCACTCAAAATGAGACACGCAAAGCTCAGCTTAAGTCATAGATTTGGGATTTTAGCATTCTTTGGTGAAGCCTGTGTGAGCCCTACTCTGCTGCTAACAAAATTGTTCGAGTCTCTTGAGGTGGTCGATAATTAAAAATCCAGCCTATATATTCTACTCTAAGTAAGTCAGAAGTTAACAGTGTGGGAGCAAAGAAAAGCAAATAACCATCAGCGTGAATATTGAGCTGTTCATCAAGTGAGCATTGCATTCAGAATATGACAAACAAAGCTCGGCGAAAGTCATAGATGTGGAATTTTAGCATTTGTTGATGAAGCCTACTCGAACCTTACTCTCCTTCTTTGTTCTAGTCCCTTGGGGTGGTCGAAAATAAGATTTAAATTCTAACGTGTATCTTCTGCCCAAACTAGGCAAACAGTTGACAACGTGAGCATTGTATTTAAAGTAAGGCAAACAAAGTTCGGCTAAAGTCGCAGATTTGGAATTGTACCATTTTGTTGGTGAAGCCTATTCGAGACCTGCACTACTGCTAAAATGTTCTGCTGATAATCAAAATGCTGGTAGATACGCTCACAGTCATTAGTAAATATACCTGATAAGATATTTGAATGATTCTTTAGTTTTATATTAAAAACATGTATTTATCACCAAGTTCATTTGATTGTTTTCATTTCCAGTGAAGTCCAGAACTGTACAGTGTTTCACGATTTATAAATTTGCTGATGAAAACAAACCATTCTTAACGGCAAAATGGACTGAGTCTCGTGCTGATATAGATTTGATCTGCAAACTGTACTTAAATGAAAGTAAGGTAAAGGTTATGTGAAATTATGACTTTAAAAAATCACAGAAGATGCAGGATCGGACGGATATGAGCGAAGATCAAATCATTACATATTTATAGATAAAAGGCCTTTCAACTGCACTTAAGCGAATTAAGCCATTGTATAAAGGAACAATAAAATTTTAATGGATGCAGATTTTCAAAAGCAAGCGCTTTCTATACCAGACATAAACCACAAAGAAAACAAATACCTCCCGCATAAGGTTAACTTTGAGTTCAGAGTTAGAATTTACAAAGCGCCATCATGATAACAGTCATATTACGCTTTATAAATGGTTGTTTCCTTTCACGACATATGTTTTAAATCTGTTTTAATTAAGAAAACATGTAAAGAGTTTTTTTAAGGTAATTTATGTAATTTATGTTCAGAAAGTGAAAGGTACGAAACTGGATAACGTGATATATTCTCGGTGCTATTCTAGACAATCTGCTTGTTCTATTACTCTATGAATAGTTTGAATAATTCATCTCGGAGTTACAAACACTTTACTTGTCTTATCAACTGAAAGTCCCGATGCTTCTTAAACAGCCTGTTTGTTCCATTACTCTATGAATAATTAGGCTACATCATCCAGAAAAAAAACACCTTTCCTTTACATTGAAAGTCCCGGTGCTTCTTAAACAACCTGCTTGTTCAATTACTCAATGAATAGTATGAATATGTTATTTCTGAGTTATAAAAACACTTTTCTTATACACTGAAAGTCCCGGTGCTTCTTAAACAGCCTGCTTGTTCCATTACTCTACGAATAATATAAATACTTCAACTAGGAGGTAACCAAGCACTTTTCTTATACCCTGAAAGTTCCAGTGCTTCTAAAACAGACTGTTTGTTCCATTACTCAATGAATAGTATGGCTGTATCATGTCGGAGTTTTACAAACACTTCTCCTCCACATTGAAAGTCCCAGTGCCTCTAAAACAGCTGCTTGTTCATTTACTCTATGAATAGTATGAATACGTCTTCTCTGAGTTGTATAAATACTTTTCCTAAATACTAAAACTTCGTGCCGAGCCCGTTTATTCCATTACTGTTTAATAATTCATTTCTGAGTTATGCAAACAATTTTCCTGTACACTTAAAGTCCCGATGTCTCTTAAACAGCCTGCTTGTTCGATTGCTCAATAAATAGTATGAATATGTTATTTCTGAGTTATTAAAACACCTTTCTTATACACTGAAAGTCCCGGTGCCTCTTAAACAGCCTGTTTGTTCCACTACTCTATGAATAGTACAAATAACTCTTCTCGGAGTTAAACAAACACTTTTTTAATACACTGAAAGACCCAAATGCTTCTTAAACAGCTTGCTTGTTCCATTACTCTATGAAGAGTTTGAATAAGTGATCTCAGAGCCTTACAAACACTTCTCCTATACACTGGAAGTCCCGGTGCTATTGAAGCAGCTTGCTTGCTCCTTTACTCTATGAGTAGTATAATATATCATCTCTGAGTTATACAAACACTTTTCCTATACACTGAAAGTTCCACTGCTTCGTAAACAGACTGCTTGTTTCATTACTCTATGAATAGTTTGAGTAATTCATCTCGGAGTTTAACAAACACGTTCGTACACTGTAAGTCCCAGTGCTTCTTAAACAGCCTGCTTGTTCCATTACTCTATGATTAGTATGATTAAGTCTTTTCTGAGTTAACAAACACGTTTCCTATATACTAAAAGTCTCCGTTCCTCTTAAACAGCCTACTTGTTCCATTACTCTATGGATAGTATGAATACGTAATCTCAGAGCTTTACAAACACTTCTCCTGTTCACTGGATGTCCGGGTGCTACTTAAACAGCCTGCTTGTTCCATTACTCTATATGAATGCTATGGCTAATTCATCCCGGAAAAAAACAGTTATCCTATACATTAAAAGTCCCGGTCCTTCTTAAACAGCCTACTTGTTCCTTTACTCTATGAATAGTATGCCTAATTCATCTCGGAGTTTTACAAACACTTCTTCTCAACACTGGAAGTCCTGGTGCTACTTAATCAGCCTGCTTGATCCTTTACTCTGTGAATAGTATAATAATTCATCTCGGAGTTTTAACAAACCTTTATCCTATACACTGAAATTTTTACAAGCTTTTTTTTTGTTGTTGTTGTTGTTGATGTTGTTGTTGTTGTTTCTCAGCTTCTGCTCTAGTACTAGCTTAATGTGATTTTTACGGGACATAGAAAAATACGTCAATTATGTTTTGGCTTCGGTAGGTAACTGAAATCAAATACTGTGGAATCGCAAGCTTTCCTGATTATCAGTTATCCTTAACTAACATAGCTAGGCACGACAACCTTGTTACTTTTTTTTTCTAGTAGTTCTCAGACAGCGATAACAGTTTCTTACATTTGTTTTTAAATTATCAATTTATCTTTAATTCTAAACGTTAGTATTTGTGTCATTATTGAAACTCGTTCCGGGTCCCTTCTTCAATCTCTCTGTAACACATTCCTACAGAATTTATCAAAGATGTTGTAATTGCTCGTTGCATATCTGGATGCCTTTTATCTAGAATGTAAAGGCAAAATTATCATAATATTTGCTTATTATTTTAGCTTTCATATGTGTCATTTCTTTAACAGGCTACTATCTATTTAATAAAGACTCCAGCAACTTGGAAAAAGCATTGAAACATTGCAATTAAGCAAAACATTACCCCATCTTGGCCCCATCGTCCTTTTGTGGTTTCCAGTAACTGGACTAAGTTAATTAGAATACTCAGCCATCACAAGTCAGTTCTTCATTACAATGCTACAATTACCGTCTACAATACCACAAGTTCAAAGAACTCATACTAGAAAAACTAATTATCTGGCTGGATCAAATCGCCTGTTCAAGCAAAGCGGTTAAAAGGAAATAATAAAAAACACTGACTTAAACTATCAAACAAATTCATGTAAGAAATCACACACAAATTATTTATTTAAGGCGAAGTCAGAGCGATGAAATTCTCACACATGCTGTGAATTAATAAGCAAAGTAGAATTCGACAAATCTACTTTTTTTTTCACTCGTCCTTCTTAATGACAAGCGAAGTGAATAAAACTTTACAAAAAAAAATATGAAATTTTACTGAGATTTCAATCAGGGGTAGCAACAAGTCATGACTGCTTGGAACCAATGAGCGACCGAAGTGTCACTCGCTGGTTACCATGGCACGCGACAACAAGTCGTAGCCAATCAGACAGTTGGAAAGGAGTGATCTTCTCTTGGCATCCTTAGCGCGAGGACCAGGCTGGTCACGTGACGTCGTGAGCGGCCGTGGCTGTCTGAGCGAAGCACTTTGGTTTCAAGAGTACGAACTTCAGCTTGAACTCCGCCATGTCTTTTTGTTTATTTCCTTTTCTCTCTCCACTATTTATTATAGTAAATTTGTATATGCTTGAACATAATGCAACTCAGTTTGCTGAATGCTCTCTCCTTTGTCACTGTTGAACTTCAGCTCTTGAAACGTCAACAGCTAGTAGACTTGCTGAAGCTGTTTTTCATAGAGTAACGCACAAAAAGTATGCGCTCTTGGAAAAAAAAATATTGATGGCAAAAGAAAGAAAGAAAGAAAGAAAGAAAGAAAGAAAGAAAGAAAGAAAGAAAGAAAGAAAGAAAGAAAGAAAGAAAGAAAGAAAGAAAGAAAGAAGGAATTTGAGTCTCCCTTAACATCGCCCATAATTCTGGAAGTCGTCCAGAAGATGCAGGTCTTTTGCTGTTGCTGTAAGAAGGAAAGTAAAACATCCTTTTCTGATACACTCTACAGTTTGTATCTCGTATCTCTTGAAATTTCATTTCCTCTTCACCCGCCACACTGTGTCATCTCTAGGTGTTTACATCACCAAATGTATAGGGCAGCACAATGCACAGCGAATTTGGCAAAATGGCATTAGAGAAATGATACCAGTCTTAGTAAACACACAGACACGCATACAGACGCTCTAACCATGACAGATGGAAGTAATTTTTTTTAGCTTACGGGGGGAAAACTGTGTTCAGCCAATGTAATAATGATGCACGCAAACTAATTACGCAGCGAAGAGTCAATTTCGGGAGCAAGGGAGAAAAAGAGATTAAGTGGAGTTGTAATACTATCTCGTGAGATATATAGATAGATAGATAGATAGATAGATAGATAGAAAGATAGATAGATAGATAGATAGATAGATAGATAGATAGATAGATAGATACACACACGCACACGCGCATACACACACACATACACACACACACACACAAACACACACACACACACACACACACACTAGTATACACTCACGCTCAGTGAAGGGTACAGTAATAAGACTTTATTTACACATGCAGTGTGAAGCCGTCGAGCACCATATTAGCCGGCAGGAAGCACTAATATGGCTTCACACTGCAGGGAATCATCAATGAACAGAAAGCAGAATTAGAAATTTTAACTTTGTCCTTGGAAAGACGAAAGGGGGGAAACGGCACATATTTGCATGTATATCTTATATGGAATTTTGTTCGGCCCAGCGAGTATACGCTGATCGTAAACCTTCTCCTGGCCATCTGTACCGTCCAAATTTTACGTACAGCGGTTCTGGAATTTATCTATCATAGCGTGCCAAGTTCTCCTAGTCCATTCTTACAGTATATACATACATACATATTTTTATTTTATATATATATTTTATATATATTATATATATATATATATATATAAGGACAGTTTCTACACAACTGTTCTCCTCCTGCGTTCATTCATGGTCACAAACATCTTTAAATTTAAGGCGGATTGGTCGGTGAAAATATACAGAAACTTTTGGAATTAAATCTCTCTAGGCATACTTTAAAAATTTGTGATATGATGAAACCACCAGCTGAGAACAGAGTTTTCAGAGTCTCAGAGACCACAGGTTCTAAACAATACAGAGATGCAGAGACCACAGGTTCTAAACAATACAGAGATGCAGAGACCACATGTTCTAAACAATATAGAGATGTAGAGACTACAGGTTCTAAACAATATAGAGATGCAGAGATCACAGGTTCTAAACAATATAGAGATGCAGAGACCACAGGTTCTAAACAATACAGAGATGCAGAGACCACAAGTTCTAAACAATATAGAGATGCAGAGACCACAGGTTCTAAACAATTTAGAGATGCCATTTATTATAATAATATTATGCGGGTGTATCAAAGATACGTTGTTGTTGGTTGTTGTTTTTTTTCGGTGCATAAAACTATATACTAAAAAGAAAGTGCAGAACCTCATGGTGCTCAAAGTTTGTCAACTCTGTTTTTGTAGTGTTCTTTCAGCAGACAACACCTTGCATTGCAAAGTACACGGACAACGCTGTTTATCGTACATTAACCAAAAAAAAATCTCAAGTCACAAACATGCTTTAATTAAACGGAAGTTGGGATTATGCAAAATGCCATTAAGTGTATGAAGTTTTATGTACCTCGTGGATTATATGAACTGGTCAGTCGGCCTATCAGTAAATAAACCTAAATCCTTATGAGTATTAATGTATTGTTTTTTTTAAAGTTCCATTTGCGGAAAACCCAAAACTCGGCTGCTTGGATTCAGAATGATATGTAGTTTTTCTTCTTCTTCTTTTTTAAAACAGATGGTCGTCCTCTCTTCAGCAAGGTAGTGTAGATGACAAAGCAATCAGTCTATGATTTCAGCAGTGCCAGATTAATGAATAAGTTAAATAAGCCACAGCTTAGGGTCTCACTCATAGTTCGCAAGGGCTGTACACATTCTCAGAAGACTTGCTGTTGTTGTTGTTGTTGTTGTTGTCGTCGTCGTCGTTGTTGTTGTTGTTGTTGTTGTTGTTGTTGTTGTTGTTGTTGTTGTTGTTGTTGTTTTGAAATCCCTATATTTCATAATTTCTCATTTGTAATCAATTTCACTTTAAATATCTCGCTGTTTAATTATTTACAAGTATATAAATATTTGTAATTTTATTTTGTTTGTAACGACCTGAGGTTTTGTTCTGAACCGTTGTGAGACCCTCTGGTGTGACCTTTTTGCAAACAAGAGTCCTCAAAAGTTTCATTTATAGTTTAGTCTCAAAGGGTCTTCAAACTTTCTATGGCCTCTATAGGCGTCACAGAGTTTAAATCAGACACCTCGTACTTGGCTAAAAAAAAACCAATGGTTTTTAAACCCCGACACAATCTGCGACACATCTGTCCATCGAATAATGGTACGTCAATGAGAGTAATGGAGGCATTTAAATTTTCACAATGGTATTGGCTTCAACGACCGAGATCACTTATGAATTAGAGATTAGGACATGAAAAAACACCCTGGGCGCATGAGTACTGGGGTTAATGCCTCAGTTTTAAAATACCATGGTTAAAAAAATAATCATCTGTCTATTCCGCCGTCTTACGAGAAAAAGGCACATTATGCACAATGATTTATAGTTCACAATATGTGCATTTCTGTCATAAGATGGCAGTTTGACTGGAGAGCGCGTATACAGTATATCCCTTTAGGTACTGTCGTGCACTACTTGTGCGCCTCAATGTACATTTCCAGGAGAGCAAATCAACACAATGAAGACAGATGGTCGCCGTAGAGCAAAAGTGGACTAACCCACACTTTTGCGATTTTGACAGTAGAATGTTCTGTAAGTAGTTATTGACTCAATCTTGGTATAAATGTCGGTTCAATTGCTATATTTAGCCTGTGGGGACTTCTAACACCAACTTTTCTCATTTTCAAGTCTTTATAACTCAACGGCAAAACAAACTTCATCCTTCAATTTCTCAAAACACAGCAAATGTGGGACTGTCCACTTTTGCTCTACAGCGACCAAATAATCTGCTACATTCAAAGCCGGATAACAGATCTGTCCTTGTGCATTAAAAAAAATACGCTTATTATTAAAGTGTTCTATAATATCGAAATCCACCTGAACAATAAAAAAAAAATGATGTAATAATAATGAATCTGAGCAAGCGAAATTCTCATGTAACAGGAAGGTAAATTTATTTTATGAATGATTTAATAGATATCGAGACTCGAACATAATCACACAACTTTGCGCCTTCCGGATATAAAGTGGCATCAAAAGTCCTTAATATGTCTTGCTTCGCAAGTGAGCAGGGGAACGTGCGGATCAGCTCAACTCTAAATCACGCTAACAACATTTTTGGTCCACAACTTCTCATTTTAAATTCCATGCCTCTCATCCTGATACTGTTGTTTATGACTTTAAGCTTGCTTGTTTCGTGTAAAAGTGTACAAAAATTGGTAAGGAAATTTGGCTTAAAAAAGAGTAACACGTTACAGCAGAAAACGCGGGGGAAGGGGGGGGGAGGGAGTTAGGCTGTGATCGTAAAATCCCGGTAATCCATGGGTAAACCATGAGTGGGAGGGGATTGTGGAGCTATATGGCTTAATGGTTGCAATTTTTGGCCTAGGATCTGAAAGTCTAGAGTTCGATTCCCTCTATGATCATGTATTAAGTGCTTTTGGAAAGTATTTCATTCACATTTTTTTTCAGTTCACCCGTCTGTAAATGGTCTTGGCTATAGGCAGTGAAAAATACTGTCAGAATGCTAATGCACTGTAAACGGCAGTGGAACTGTATGCTTTATAGGAAGTTGAGAATGTCCTTGAGTGGCCTTGCCTGACGGGGTATTAATGATGTGAGATGGCATCAGTGACAATAACCAGGTCCGAGTCGCATTGACCGTATGCATAACTACTACTACTACTACTACTACTACTACTACTACTACTACTACTACTACTACTACTACTACTACTTCTACTTCTACTTCTACTACTACTACTATCACTACTACTACTATTACTACTACTAGTACTACTTCTACTACTACTATTAAGAATATACTCGTAGTAGAATCTCAGTAGTCAGATTCCGTGCCCACTTGTTGCAAAGCTGTAGTTCCTTGTTATATTCACGCGTTAAATTCCCTTCATGAATTCCACTACCTCACGAACTCCAATTGTCAACCAGTTTCCTTAATTTTGAATAAATGGGATTGAACTGTATAATACAATGGCGGCGATAACGACGACCACAGCTGGGTTCCAGCCGACAGCGAGGGTAATCACGATCCCTAGTACAGTTCACATTCCTCAACCCCCTCTTTAATTATAATGTGAGCAATTGAGAAGTGTGTCAATAACAATAACAATAACAATAACAATAACAGTAAGTTTATTAAGCTCACAGGTAACAGGGTCAGAAGTATAAGATAGGCGTTCACGAGGAAGACAGGGAATATTATTACCAGGACTGAACTGCTGTGATATTAACGTCCCTGATGATGTAGTGATGGCACATACAATGTCCAGACTGAAGGGACGACACTCAGTAGGGACATGAACAATGTTATAGTTTTAAACGTCTTTCAAGCTTAACGAAGTTATCCTCCACAGTGCTGTTGCTGCTGCTGCTGCTGCTGCTGCTGTTGCTACTGCTGCTGCCGTTGTTGTTGTTGTTGTTGTTGTTGTGGTTTTTCTGCTGCTGCTGCTGCTGCTATTGCTGCTGCTGCTGCTATTACTGTTACTGTTGCTGCTGTTGCTGATGGTGGTGGTGGTGGTGGTGGTGGTGATGGTGGTGATGGTGATACTGCTCTCAAATCCCTGGTGCACACTTTCGAGATAGTTTGTAGCAGCATAAATCATCGGTTAATGGGTAAATATTTCCATTTCCTTAAATGCAATATGCCTTACCAACTGTGAAACGCTAGAAAAGAATTTGTGTAAACGACGATGCCCACAACTTCGCCAGCAGAAATGGCAACATCGAAAACGGCATATATATATATGAGAATCACTGCTTGGGCTCTGAAACCCTACAGAGAATATTTAAGAGTTTTGCTGCCCATTTTACCTCGTTCCCTTCTGGTGACATACAGTACTGCCACTAAGCCAAAATAATTTGGGAACCATGTGAGATATCAGACTTTCAACACTAGGCAGGCCCTTTCCACCTGTGGCAAGTTCTTTAATCAACAATGGAATCATTACGATTTATTTTTAATTCTGTATTTATCTCCCCTCGCTACTCTGTATTGCTGTCTAAGATCCCGCTCCGGCTAAGATTCCTCCCCCCTCCCCCACCTTTTTTTTTTCTGGTGTCCTTTGAGCACCGGTATGTTAGCCAAAGACTGCTGTTTAATTATTATTATCATTTGTGAGACAAGAACCGGACACCAGATTAGCGACTTCAACAGTTGTAATTATGACATCAGCGATACGAGGTGTGCCCCATATTTTTACCCCTCTTCCTCGTCAACCCTGCACCCCCTGAGGGAAGGGGCGCGGGGGGAGGAGGATGCGAAAAGGAGCGAATAAGGAGAAGGAAACGAGCGAGTATTTTAATGCCTCTGTTGCCAGGCGAGTGCATTATTCGATTAAAAAAACAGAATAGGATATTAATAAATGTAATAAAAATATTTTAATGAAATCTTTTCGATGCATCTGAAATCTAATAAGCGCCCAAATGTGATCATTCCTCATTTTTTTCCCCCCTTCTCTCTGCCCGACCAGAAGAAAGAAACATCAGCGCCTTAAAACGTCGTTAAGCCAATATGGAGTGAGTTATATTGCATTGTTCTGTCGCATCCTTTTGTCCTATCGGCTCTATTACTCCTGCAGTCCCTCTTTCCCACCACCATCCCCCCCCCTTTCCACTTCTCCCATCTTCTCCCCCTCTCGCCCAACCCCATCTTCATCCTGTTTTCTTTCATTCCAGTCCCATTCGGAATTTCTTGCGTGTTGTTGCGAAGACCCGGGACAGGGTGAGCTTTTTCTTCCATATAATCGTCCTTCCTTCTATCTTTGCCTCCTTCCTTAAACTTCATGTTTTTCTTTCCCTCAGTCCTTCTACATGAAATAAGTTTTTCACTATCGCAACTTGTTGTTCTTTGTTGTTGTTGTTGTTGTTGTTGCTGCGCTGCTGCTGCTGCTGCTGCTGCTGCTGTTGTAGCTGTTGCTGATGCTGCCACCACTATTACTGTTACTGCTGCTGTTGCTGATGGTGGTGTTGTTGATGGTGATACTACTCTGCTTCGTCTCCCTCCTCTTCTCCATCTCTCCTTGTTCATCTCTTTCTCTTCTTTCACATTCTTTCTCACTTTGTCTTAGAGAAACTCACGCACCAAAAGTTTTTTTCTTCTCTGCCTTCCTTGGGTTTTTTTTCCTCCCTCCTCCGCATCTTTTTCTTCTTTTCCTTCTTATCACTTTATCTAACTGCCTTCATTTTTCCCGCACAAAAAGAACACACACCTTAAGGCTTGCTCTTTCTACGCCTTCGTTATCTTCCCATTTTTCTCAAGCTCTTTCTTTTTTTCTTCTTCTTCTTCTTGATGTTCTTGTTCTCATCGCTTTTTGTCTCACTTTCTGTTTTATTCACCCATATATGGGCATCTATCATCCACCCACCGACCAAGAACCTCCCTCCCTCCCTCCCTCCCTCCCTTACTGGATTCCTATCACTAATAGGTACTACCCCTTATTATCACACATTGAACAACAGTAAGTAGATAATCACAAACTCAAATTCCAAGGCTACTGAACACCATCCCATAATTTTGAAGATNCACACACACACACACACACACACACACACACACACACACACACACACACACACACAAGGTACTCCTTGCTGTGTTATTGATCATTAAGGATATCATAAGAAAATAGGCTATCATTGTTATGGTTATACTCTTTTAAAATCTCCTGAATTTTCTAAAATAATATCTCAGAAGAAACGGAACGAAAGTTATGATGCACTCTGGCGGAGTAATTTAATTTTACTGCGCCCCCTACTGGGCTGTGATGCGCAGCCATGACCAATAGCAGGGCTTCACAGCATGGGGTTAGTGTTGAAGAAAATAGTTCTCAATTCATAAGAAGGATTACAAAGTCCAGCTTTTTTTTTTTTTTGGTCTATGCTTATAAACAATATTCATTCCTTCCTACGTTTTCTATCCTCTTTTCCTTTCTCGTGTAGGTGAATGCTTTTTTTTTTGTTTTTATTTTTTTTACTTAGGGAGATGGTATTATGGCTTGCGGATGAGGAAGAGAGTCCCAAGAATTTGTCAGTTTATGAGGATGGATCTGCCTTATGGATCATCATGAATGGCATGTACACACATCATAATCATAATAATAATAATAATACATAGCATTTATATAGCGCTCAGCCCTGTACCTACAGGCTCTGAGCTCTTTACATAGAGAAGGAAATAAAATTACTTAATATTCAGCTCATATATCCAAGCATACTATACGAGTACTCTGTACACGCATACTACAATGCAGATGTATAAAAAAAAAAAAAAAGAAGATTTGATTTCTCAGACTGTCACGGTCAATCAAAATATTGTTTGAACAAATGCATTATGCGAAGTTTCCTAAATTTACTTTGATTATTTGCTTTACGAATATTCTTAGGCAGTTTATTCCAAACAAATGGTCCTGAGGATGTAAAAGCTCTTTCTCCAATTTTTTTTTTTTTATGTTTGCTTTTGGTACATGGAGACAACAAGCATTTTCAGATCGTAACGATCTAGTGGCCTTGTGCTCAGCTATCAGCTACATGCCCACTTGAGGTAATTTAATGCGTGAAAAAGCTATGTCCGGGTAAATCCGATCAGCTAATCCTAATCCTGAACAAAGAGATTGCTTTCAAACGAGGCTTACATAAGAAATGGAGATTTTAGGATTTTGATGTCCTTGATGCTTGTTGTGGCACAAATGAATGACAGTAACGTGTCAAATTGAAAAGAAACCAGAAGTGTACAGGAGAACATGATAAACGCGATGCGGATTTTTTTTCATTCCTAGATGCTTTCACGTGAAATCCTTGATGTCATGAAAGAGCGATAATTGAGTAATATATTACGTATCGCTACCGTTGCAGATTTTGTCTATCTGCCAGCCATATAACCGGTTACAGATTTGTAATGACAATTTAAAATACCTGCCAGCTTTTTATTGAGAAGTTTATTGCAGTTAAGTCGTTTTAATAAAGTTCTGAATGCAGTTTAAATCTTGATTCTGTTGAGTTTTCCAAACGAAGCGGAATACTGATTTTAAATAGCCTGTCTCTTCAACTATCCCAACAAGAGTTTTCACTAAGAAGAAAAATGCTGTGAGAATTTACTTGCGCAGATGGCGCCACAGACAGTAATTACAGATGAAGGACATCATGTGAACCTAACTATATTTACTGTATGTAGCATTTAGTGAGCTCACAAAAGAAATCAGACTGAGTAAGACTTAGATTACTCATGACGCAAACAGGTGCTCTCGCGCTTTTCGTGAGGCGCTTTCCAGTTGTTGGAGATTATTGAAACAAAACTGTCACGTCGCGCTTTTAAGCTCACTTAGCGCCAGCCCTTATGCTGCCCTCCACAAGAAACTCTGATAAAATAAAGGCGTTGATTCTCGTTCCATTATCTTGATGAGAGTTCAAAATCCTGACAGCTTAACCCAAGACGCAATTATTTATAAGTTTCATCTCTTTTTGGTCATTTGATCCTATGTAACTCATTAGTTATTCAGACATCTTTGAACTCTGAAAACCTGATATCCTGTGACGTAGTAATACGTTTTGAAACCGGGCATTATGATCTCATAAAGTAGGACCTCACGAACTCAAAATTTGAAAGGCTGGGGGGAGGGGAGGGGGCGGGGAAATGAAGGGAATAACCAATCCAGATTTTCGAGTTTGTGAGCTGTTTAGTTTGTGGGTAAAATTAGACAAGTTTCAAGTTTTTCTCATTCGCAAAATATCAGAAGTGCAAGTATTAACAACAATAAATTCCGATAAGATACTATTAACTGCAACACTACAACAACAGCGAAGCAATACTAAATCTGATTCACAAACCATCCAACCCTACCCTCCCCCGCTCCCTTTCTTAAACATACACACACACACACACACACACACACACACACACACACACACACACACACACACACACACACACACATACACACACACACACACACACACACACACACACACACACACACACACACACACACACACACACAATCACACACATAAATGTAAGATTTGAGGGATATTCGGGAATTTTCGAGCATATAAGGCACGAGGTTGCGCTTTCCTTCTGTATCTTGTACATGTCTTTTCATTGCGATTTAGTAAGTGCGCTTTGTTATCCGTGTACACTCGGCTCTATTAAATCTCAGTCCGCTTAATTGCAACTTCTGGTTTAATGATAACACGTTTCAGATAACAAGCTAATGCATGTTTATTATAATAAAAATCAAATAGATAATCGCAGCTCCGGTTGTTCGCAACCTCTAATCATGGGTCCAACTGTGACTGAAGAGGACGCCACTGTATCAGTTTGTTGTTTGTTTTTTTTCATCTGTGCCAAAATTAATGCATGTACACTATCGGAATTTCTCGATCGTAGCCATGGTTTTACGGAAACATAATATGGAACACGTCCCATGGAATTACCCCAGCGTAACGAAAAAAAAAAAAAGGACATCGCTTCTTCGGGGCCAGACTTTTAACTAAGAGCTCCTAGGTGTCTTTTTTCAAATTAGGCTATCTGTATTAATAGTGTGAGTGTCATCAAACCAAAATTAACATGGCTTCATGGTGACCTTTTTTTTCGAAATGCCTAAAATCCGACAGGTCACCATGTGCTGTCACTAGATGCACTATGACATTTACAATTTGGAACCAAAGGGCTTCATCTGAAAGTGTCATTTTTTGCAGTTTAACAAATGTACATATTGCACATATAGACTAACACATTAACTAAGTACACAAAGTGTTTATTATGACCATGTGACCATGCGGCCATTCTATTCCTAAGAAGATCATTGACCTCGTTAATATTTGACCATTCAGAGAAAGGCTGGCATGAATAGCCTATCTTGACCCAGAATGACCACCCGGTCAGACTGACAATTTTAAAAAAAAATAAAAATTGTGAGAGCGATTGTCCCTCCCAGAGTTGATTCCTAGTGTGTCTCATCAGTCCTGTTTTCCAATTCCTGGAATCCCCTAATATTTACTGATCGCTATTGATTTATTAATTCCACGTGATCCTATGACAAATGAGCAAAGAATCATAATAAAATTAACAAATGATTATAAGAATAAAATGACCTGGTGATTTTATATGCTATCTTTCTCGTTTTCTGAATTTATCTTTCATTTGTTGTTGTTCTTTAGCACAGTGAAAAAAGCGGTGGCAAAATTCCCCATTTAGTCATTCGATACAATCGTGGTATAGAATAGGTAGTTGCAAGTCAAATGTGGGAACTAAGTTAAGAATTTATGAGAGGGAGGAGGAATGAAATTAATATATTTTTTCCACGCCTTTGGCAGTGGTAGAGACACTCAAGCATGCGGAAGTGACTGCCTTCGATTTAGATTAGAAAAACAAAGAATTTTCATTAAGAAGAGCAATGCTGTGAGGATTTACACACACAGATGGCCGCACAGACAGTAATTACAGATGAAATCTTTCAAATGTGCACTTTTATACTGTATATATGTCCTACATGATGTCTACGGCCGCTTTGTAGAGATGCGCGCATATCAAGATACCCTGTAGCTATAGATTAATGTCATACGCATGAACTGCTTTCGTCAGTTTGAGAAGTCGAAGAAGAGCAAGGAATCTCCAAGAATCTCACTGACATCTGGGTTTGGTTTTATAGGCCAAGAACACTGAAGAGTTATTTTCGCATTTAGAAACTGTTTACTTCCCTTACGTGTTTCTGACTTCCGGTGAGTCTGCAGTGGTGGTTAACTCTATTAGACACTCAGGCCAGGGTGCTTGGGCATTGTTCCTTTCTGTTTCATCAATTGATGGATGGGTGTAGCATGCCAGATATCGCGTCAATATGCAAAAACACTTCGCTTCTTGTTTCTCCTCCTTCTCCTCTTCTTCCTCTTCTTCCCTCTCTACCTTATCCTCTTCTTTTTTTATTCTTCTTCTTTTTCTCTTCCTCCACCTCCTCCAAAAAAATAAATGATCTGGCATAACATTATCTCCCCTTTCAGATGAGGAACTGTTTGACAAATATACTTAACCTGTAAGCAGGCCAGGTGGCCTTATTAGAATGTTCCGCTAGTATTTTCTCATTTTCCTAATACTTCACCCAGACTGACTTCTGAGTCAGATAGAGATTACTAAGTTATCATCATCCAATGCGATTAACAGCCAAAAATGAATTTCTTTCAGAACCCTGTGTCCTTCAAGCGTAGTGCCTTCTAAAACCACAAACATAATTTCGCGGTAAAAAATATTTCCGCTCTAGAGGTCCTCTTGGAAATATCTCTTCAACTTCAACATCCTCCTGCAATTCATTGACAGAAACCCCCCGCCATGTTTGAACGGTTTTTGTTGTTGTTTTTTTCCCTACACTTTAGGCTTGATACTAGAGGCTGCACTAGAAGTTTACTTGCGATTACCCAGGAAATCATCTGTGTCTCTTGATCCTGTAGATAGAAAGCCCGCAACTACACGCAGGTTATTATTTTGAGAGATAAAGTAATAGGAAATGCATGTCGAAGGCTTCAAACTGCGATAAAAATCCAACATGTGTCAAGTGGCGAAAAAGCTAAGCGTGCGAATGCGCGAAGAACGCCCACGTGACGTTGAACATGGGACTCTAGACCCCTGAGAGATACTCGTGTCTCTTTCAAGACCGCAAACTTTTAATCCGCGAAGCAAAAAGTCTAAATCAACGGGTTGTTTTTTTTTCGTGTGTAAAGTAAGATAGGAAAATGAAATAAAAAACACACGGGAAAAACTAAGATCACTTGACTGACGAACACAGCTCTTATGTGATTCTAGTGTCTGGCTCAAGGCCTCAAACAAAGCAAAAAGTCCGAAATCAACGCATTCAGAGTGACCCCCTAAAAAAAATACAAAACGGAAGTGACCTCGCAGTTGCAACACGTCCCGTCACGTGCGCCTTTAAGAAGAGATGTTGATATCAATTAACAAAAATGTGTTTTTCCGGCATTGTGCAGTTTTTTTGTGCTGAGGCCCAGGGACTACTTGACTTCACCATCCGAGACAAGGAACAGCCCAAAAATTACTAACCTCAGCTTCCAAGTTCTATTGTTGTTCAAACTAATTATGACCACAAAGAAAGGATGTAATTATGGAGTACTTCATGATTAAGTGTGAGTAATGACTCTTGAAAATGGCAATACGAGGGAAGTCTCCTTGAGCCTTTGTCTACAAAACTGATGAAGAAATAAAACTCCGAATTTTTTGGTTTCTCTAGGAACCCTGTTACCAAACTAACAAAGTGTTTTTGGATCCTTTCAAAAAGTTAATGATTTTGATGACTAGGAGAGATGGAGTGGCTTTTCCCCACACTTTTGTTGCTCTTGTTGTTTCGTTGCTGCTACTGTTGTTGTTGTTGTTGTTGTTGTTGTTGTTATTGGTGGTGGTGGTGGTTGTGGTGGTGGTGCTGGTGGTGCTGGTGCTGGTGGTGATGCTGGTGCTGGTGGTGATGCTGGTGCTGGTGGTGCTGGTGGTACTGATAGTACGAAGGGATTTGTTTAGCCCCCCCCCCCCCCCCCCCCCCCCNCCCCCCGCGCGCCTTTCTTCTCTAACCCTTTCCTCACTCAACACCCCTCCACTCCTCCGCATTTTTTGGTTTATCCGACTTCCACTGCACTGATAGGATCAACCATGGTTGTGCTCAAGGTATGCGACCCAAAGATACCTTGCTATGCTTTAGGGATGGACGGTTTCTGGGAAAAAGGAAGAGTACCTTGCGTCGCTCACCTACAGCGTAGGTGGGCGGCACTTTGTCTGAACCATAGACTTGTGGTCTGGTCTTTAAGGAACCGTTTCACGCTGCAAAGGGGAGTAATGTATATTTATGCCTGCAGATTTCACCAAGTTACGTCCCGTCCTGATTAACCCTTAGGGTTAGGAAAATTTACAAAGCCATCACAGGAAACAAAAATGGCTACGATGATGGCCGTAGCTACCGATATCAGCTCACCCACAATGATGATGAAAGCAGCCATCACACGAAGACAATAAAGACCATGATGATGAAAATGACGATAACTGCGACAAGAAACAATGTTGTGATTAGAAATCAAGTAGGATAAAGTGGAATGAAGTAATCACAACACCATCACCAATACCATTACTATCATCATAATCTGTTGTGATTACTAGACTGTGTCGATACTGAGGTTGTGTAAATAATGATGTTGAATATATAAAAAAAATGATAGTAACCATGACCATGATGATCATGATGATGATGGTGATGATGATGCTGGCGATGACAATCGACGACGATCATTATTTTAGAAGTCCTGGGGAGGAACTACAAATTCAAAAATTTGGCTATATCTTTAATCGGGATTTTAAGGTACTGGATTGATATACTTCGAACTGTTTCTTAATACACTTCTGTACTTATTCATCGTTTGATTGGTAGCCAGTTTGTATATTATTTTCTTCTATCAGTGATGAAGATTATGATGGTATTAATGGTATTGATGATGGTGGTTACTTCCATGACGGTGACGGGAAGATAGCGACGGCGATAGCGTCTTTAGCGATGAAAATGATAAGAAGAATGATAAAATAGTCGCTTAATCGCCACATCTATTGAATAACACAACAATGTACTTTCTAAACATTTTGAAATAACTAGATTATTGCAATGTCCTTTTATCGCAATTTTCCCCACTCTCCCCCAGAATTGCAGTTAAACGGAGCCAACTTGTATAATCATTATTATGTGGATGCCAGTACGTCGCGGTACAATACTTCAACATGAAAAAAACATTACAGAAGATTTTGTACTGTATGGACATAGACAAACACAGGGTCATCGCCAGGGCTAAGACTGTCTGTGTACGAGTGCAAGCCCTCGCACATGGTGTGCACGTGTCGTAAGGAATGCTAAAGCATGCGTGAGACGAAGAGTGCCAATTTGAGCAGGTAGCATGGACTCCAGGGTCTAGAGGATATTGCACCCCGGCTGACCCCTGACCGTGCCGCGCATTCTCCACCCTCACCACAATGTGTTTTGGATTGCGTGAATCAGCTCGGCACGGTGGTATACACTCGATAGGGTCGTAACTTTTAGTCAGTATCGATATGAAATACTATAGTATCGATAGGGCTACCCGCGAAACCGGCCTCAGCACGAGTACTTCCGTCCTAACGGTTAGTTGTTATCTTCGATACTGCTGTTTTCATTTAGTCCGTTTCATTTTTTTTTTTCAAGTTAATTCGTGTAGATCGATATTCATCTCAGATGCAAAATTGATCAAACAGGGTCTTGGCACTTGGGAAGGCAGCGGGCCTGGGCAGAACTGAGAGTGCGTAAACTTGATATGAGCTTAACAGCTATTTTGGACGAGCTGATCTGAATCTAAGATGTCGCTATTTTAGGTGCTTGATCTAAACTTTAATTTTCTACTTAAATTCACGTCTACCTCGAAAAGCAGAACCGAATGCCACTTTAAAAATCAAGAGGAAGTGATCTGATTTAAAAACTGCTTATCTTCAATGAAACTGAGCTAAATTTGATCTTAGGGCTTTCTATCCTTTAATGAACTGAACGTGATTTGAAATGATTTGTTTGATCAACTTGCCCAACCCTAGAAGGCCGTTTGACCCGGTGGTTTATGAGTCAGAAGACTGTCAAGTCTTAGGTTTGAGGATTAAATTTCTGGGTCGGATGATTGTGCTGCACTGTTCTTGACAAGGCACACTGATCCCCTTTTCTCCACTCCACTTAGGTGTAAATGAATATCTGGCTTTAAAGCTGGAGGGACCTGGACGCTGAATCGAGGCGACTAACAATGACTTGTTATGGATCTCATTTGTGTATTGATATGTATATTGAATACCGCCTATATGCTTGCGTATACTGAATGAGATATATAACACTGTATGGCACTGCAAAAATTCCCTTACGAGAAAGATAAAAGGTCCTATTTTTCTGTTGTTTTTTTTGTTTGTCCTTTTCAAATGACCAAAGACTCTGGAATGGTTTAAGCTCATGAAAACTTTAATGTCTAACTGAGCAGACCTTATTTTGACCTCGATAGTTATCCCTACTGGTGAAATCATGGTGACATCACATCATCGAACTCCACAAACGACAACACTAGAACTCTGGAGTACTCACGTCAGCAGATATTTGAAAACATCGCTTAAGAAATAGCCCTAACACCCGGAACAGACCCAACGTTTACCAGTCTGAGAAAGGTGTAGCTAGTTATGACCAGTGTCTAAGACGGGCAGTGCGTCAAGATTGTTAATTTACTTCCTCTAGATGAGAGAAGGGATGACAGTATGGAATGTTTAAGAGGTGATGTAATATATGGGAACAGTTTCAAGAGCTGGTTCTAATGTGGTCGCCAAACTTACATGCTCATTGTAATTTCGAGTTCTGAATTCCTTATATTATTCTATGTTAAATCTCTCATCCAAGGCGACTGTCACACAAAACTCGAAATGCTTGAGTAATCCAGAAGTTGGAGCAGAGCTTCTATGACGGGATCAAACTCAAACTGATAAATACCGAGAAATATGTGAAAGTTCGTGCATTAACGATGGGATCTCTTACCACCGTAAGAAGTTCATCACCACGGTGCTAAATGCACCTTTTGTAGCGTTCAAAGTGCAGAGTTAATGTAATTCTTACGATGATAACAGATGCCATCTTTATTGAGCAAGCTCTCAATGACAGGTTGATGTATCTATTGGTCGATACATCTCTTACTTCCGGGTTTATCCGGGACACAACTTCCGGGATGGAATCATAATGAACACCGAGGAATCTGACTGGATGATGCAATTTGAAATATTTACACACAAAATAAAAATGATACAGAATACTTCCTTCCTGCTTTAATCATGTAATTGTCAAGGAAAAGTGGAATTCGTGAGATGATAGACCTTCTTCGGTTTCATTATCTGCGCAAGTTATAGTCTATATTATGCCGAACATTATATAGACCTGACAGATAATTAATTTGAATCGGCAATCAACAGGTAGCTATACGGTTACTGTGCCACTTAGCGTGGGTGAGAACTTGAGAATCGCACAATCAAAGCGGCCTCCAAATTATTCGTTCTTCAACAACAAACACATTTTCAAGTTTTATAGTTTTAGTAGCAGGTAGATCAACCCCCGCTCTTGGAGTGGATGATTCAATTGCCAGCTCATTATTTGTACAGTTTGCAGTAACAATGGTTACAACTTTAAGCGCAGCTTAAAAAATAAAAAAACAGTTGCGATTTTTCCGTTCCGGAAGATTCACCAGTCTCAAAGAAAAAAAAACAGAATGACAATTTTGTCGTGCTGTTTACCCCACTGGCACCGGTGCTGAACGCACAATCTGGTGGAGAAATTTGATTTGCCTACTTCAGTGCAGATGGAAAATCAAGAGAATATACAGTAGCTGAAGAGGAGCTCTTAAAATGCGATGACCCATAACAAACCTGAAGAAAAGTGACATAACTCTGCGTTCAGAGTTTCATGAGGATTTGTGCGGCCTTTTTCGAGAATATTACCTTGGACATTTCACTAGTTTCTACCCACTAGCTTTAAATCTATATATATATATATATATATGTATATGACACGACATGTTTGAGTTGGGACCG
>JAWQUT010000041.1:394497-406997 GCA_033807755.1 Ellobium chinense
GGGGGGACAGTCTTTGCTCCTTGACTAGAGTTCAGTACCCGTCTGTTTTCTGATCTTCTTGATGATCTGGCACTTGTGACGGCCGGGTGAACCGAGATGAACAGAATGCTCACAGACGGCTGACCCGGTCAGACACCGAGCTCACCACGCACAGGGTAGGTATAGTGGGAAGACTTAGCCTGCGGGATGGGTGCGAAAGGTGGGATGGATGGAGGAGAAAAACGGGATGAAAGGATGATGGAACATGATAAGACAATCAGGTAAATAAGTTGTGTTGGTTAGTTTCTTGGTGAGGGGATGGAGATGTGGAATAGATCACGAATGTAAAGCCGAAGGCCTACTGATTTGTTGTTGTTGTTGTTGTTGTTGTTAGCTTTGTAGCCTTGGCGAATCTGTAGTATCTTATTCACTATGACCATTTCTTACGATAATATGACTGTTAACTTTTATGTGGTAATAATTAGGGACTGACGGACTTAAGCATTTGCACACGGTTCTGCTGAATAGTTTATATTATTATGGTTAATTGCTTTCACGAAAAAAAAAACGTTCTCACAAAATTATTGTCAAATGTAATGGTAACTTTATTGTCAAATCTAGTGATAGTTTATTGTCAAATGTAATCATAATTTCATTATCAATTCTAGCAATAACTTTACTGTCAAAATTAATAACTTCACTGTCGAATCTATTAATACTTTACGGTCAAATCTAATAACAACAATGCTCTTAAATCTCATGACAATTTACTATAAAAGACCTATATTTTAAAAGTCATTTTAAAAAAAGCTCATTGAATGCTGCAAACTATTAAAGAAGACTTAGAGATTGTGGAACTTCTGGTAAGTGATCGCAGAGAAAACAATTTACTGGTCCAAAGAGGCAAGTCTAGCCTTTTTCTAGCCTTCAAAACCCACAGAAATTTCACAAAATTTCCGAAGCCAGCCAATATGTAATCAGAAAATACAGTAATTCGAAAATTATTTACATTTGTGTTTTTCATTTCAGCTAATTAAAAGGCATGTAGTCCACTTTGAGTTTGTTGTGGCTACTCATTGTCCTGTTTCGGAGCGTGATGTAACTTTTGGATAAGGGGTCTCCAAGTTGTTAACAACCTAGGACCTTACCAAGTCTAAATCCGGCACTGATTAGAAAGTACTGCGATTATCCGGTGGCTATGAAATAGAAAATACAACATTTTGATGACTGACAGATATTGCGATAAAGCGGAAGATGACATTACCCGAAGCTGACTGTACTTAATTGTTATACAGTATCTTTACGTTGACGTCTCAGCTTAGATCTTAGATCCAGGTCTACCTACGAAGAGGCACGACACATGAACAAGCACTTCAGAGTGCGTATGTCTATTTCTTATCTGTAAAATTAAGATTTAAAGTTCAGATAAGAATCAGATGTAGCGATTTCTTCAGACTTCAAGCTCCACTCAAATGTTTTCACAGGAAGACAGAAAAGTCACAAATAGACATTCACCTCGTAAATTACGGATATTTTTTTTTATTTCTCTTTTAAGACTTTCATCATGAAAGATAACAAGAACGATAATCCCAGACTCGCATTGTTTCAGATTACCTGCTCTTGATCAGATAGACACGCCTAACGACATCTCTTAACTCACAAACCAGATAATCTCCCCTTCCTTATCTCACTTCTCTCCCTTGCCTACTTTTTCAAGTCTTGTCATTATCATGGTGCCGTCTCTCGCCCGGTAGTTTTGAAGGGCCCAGCAGCAAACAGAGCTGTTTATTCCGGAATTTTCAGGCAGTTTGTGAGATGCACGATGACTTATGGCACTCCAACCAACACATCTGTCTATTTATATTTCCTTCCTGTCTCGCTCCGTCTCTCGTATTTCACATGCACTTTGCATTCAACGCATTCTTCCTGTCTTCTCAAACCCCCCAATCCTTTCCCCTTTCACTTTTTTTCTTTTTATTTTCCTTGTTTCCTTTCACTTCGCTCCCCCTTTCCTCTACTCCTCCTTTTCTTGTTTCTGTCCCTTCATTAGCTTGTTTACACATAATATCTTTGTCGCCATTTTTCTTTCCGCCATCGAATGAGCTCATTTACCATGCGTGACTAGATGGTAAGGCATATTCTATTCATTAAGGAGGAGGAATGTGAACGCGAACCGATATTATCTGGAAACAGCGCCACTGAGGAATTTACATAATCATTATGAAACATCAATTTTGAGAGGAACATCCTAAAAGCACTTAACTCTAGAAAACTTCCTGTTCTAACTAGGAGTCGGATCCACAGCCATCAGCTCGCAAGATGAGCGTGCTATCTATTATACCCCAGGGATGCTAAATCACAGCAATTTAATCTTCATAACTGTACCGCCTGAATACTGTGCACTAACTTCCATGTTTAAATCTTATGTCCACCAGTGACCCTAACCTAGCCACACATGAAAAACAATATTTCGAAGACAAATTAAATTGAATTTTAGTTCAACAAATTTCCTCAGGATTAGTCCAGTTTCCGGCTAGCTCATTTAGAGATGGAACCTGGAAGTAGGGTGCAGTTTTTGTTTTTTTTCTTTTTGCTGCTTTTAGTCAATAGAAATGTCCTGATAAAAAATTCGTTTGGTCCCACTTTGTAGCTACTGTTGTGTGAAACTAACTCATAGGCATAATAATATATTATGTTGTTATTGCACATACATACTGTCTTTTACTACTTCAGCCCATGCCACTTCTTCGCAGCTTCTCAGAAACATGTCAACAGTTGCAATTAGCAGAGCTGGAATTTTACAGCCATTTTTACGATGAAATAAGAAATTAGTATGTTATCCTCAAAATTAGCACTCTGGCAGTTACGGCCAAGCCAAATCCTCAAAAAGTTGCGATCAGGTGAAAGTTGCAATTAAGTAAAGGCAGCTGTATAAGTCAGGACCTTAGCTTTGCGCGCAAATGAGCTAAACCTAATCATAGCTTAGAGCGAAACCAATCCATCAATAAAAACGCTTAATACAGTCTTCTTGATTACAAAGATTTACTGCAATCGTCTTGACCTCATAGGCTATTAATGTATACATTACCCAGCGATTTGGGAGTGGGGAGGGTTTGTATTGTCCTTTGTGTGATTTAAAATATTTGTTTCTTATCACAGTTCATTAAACTGGACACCCTTTTTAGACACAACACAGCACACATAGCTCATGACTAGGTATATGTTAAGAAAAGTTATTATGCAAGGATTATTACTGTGTAAGTGTGGAGTAAAGTGTTTGGCGTATGCCTAATAAAGATTTGAACTTGAACTTGAACTTGTTAATATTAATAATAAGCTGTATGTCCTGCAGACCAAGCTCTGAGTGTTCACTACCACTTTTTGTAATAGGAAAATGATTCATGTGCCCCGAAACCCGCTCCGTTCATCGGTAAAAGTGGATACCTGGCTTCAGATAGTTAAATATGCTATCTTTATCTCTCCTCTCTCTCTCTCTCTCTCTCTCTCTCTCTCTCTCTCTCTCTCTCTCTNCTCTCTCTCCCTCTCTCTCTATCTCTCTATCTATCTATCTATCTATCTCACATCTGATTCTCTCGCTCTCTCTCTCTCTCTCAGTCTCACCCTCACTCTATATCTAGCTCTCTCTCCCTCTCCTCCCTCCCTCTTGCCCTGCCCCCTTCCTCTTGCCCAATGGCGTCCCAGTCAACAAAAGAAAACTTATAATAATCTGCATGATCCACAATATCTTCATCTGTATGTCTGCTCATGTAATAACTATTTGGCCAAACAAAAGTTTGGTTATTGTTGCTGTGTCTCTGACTGTTTTGTACATTTACCTGTAATTTCATGACAGAAAACAAAACAAAAAAAAATCACTTCCAGTAGGATGGCACCCTAAAAAAAACAACAAATCATCTAATTGTCCAAATTTGGCCGAAGTGGTTGGACTATGCCAGGATTTCGGGAACTGGAAATCGGGAACTGGAAAAACGTGAGGAAAACAAACTGTCGAATCTGGTATCTTTGAACATTTATTCAGTTTTTTTTTTTGAAAGTTATATTTATGTCTAGTTTCCAGAATAATTTTATCTACCAGTGTGTCACAATATTTCTGGTTTGACAGGAATAAGACATGCTTCTCCGTGTTGTAATGTACCTTTTGGCATAACGCAAAAGAAAACCGATTTTGTTCAAGATTTCCCTGCGCTGGTTGCGTGAGGTTATCTCATAGCGATCTGGACCCCGAGAGAGGTCGAGCATAGCCCCCGGCGCTAGACTTGGGGTCTTATCGCTGCTCAACCTTGTCACATCGTCTTCCTCTTATCGTCGCAATCGTTTACCCTATCATCTCTCACCAATGCTTAAGACAGACAGCTCTTCAGGAATCTAGAGGGCGTGAATAAGGTAAAGTGATGGGTCATGATGTTGTTGTTGGTGGTGGTGGTGGTGGTGGTGGTGTGGTGGTGATGTGGTGGTGGTGGTGCTGCTGCTGCTGTTTCTGTTGTTGCTGCTGGTATTGGTGCTTGCAGTAATGGTGGCCATAGCGATGATTGAGGTGGTGGTACTGCTGGTATTGGTAGCGATGCTGGTAGTATTGCTGGTGATGGTAGTGCTAATGATGGTTGTGGTAGTGGTGGTGGTGCCGTTTATGCTAGAAATGGTGCTGATAGTCGTGTTAGTCTTGGCGCTAGCAGTTATGATGCTGTTGATGCTGTTGTTGTTGGTGCTGTTGGTGCTGTTGATGCTGGTAGTGGTGATGGTTGTACTAGTGGTGGTGGTGTTGCTCCTACTGCTGTTTCTGCTTCTAATGCAATGGTTGTTGATACTGCTGCTATTGCTGCGCAAATTTACAACGCCTGGTGGCAACAGATGACGACAGTTCCCATGCTGCTGTTGTCAATAGCAAACAGGGGCATCGTGACCGAAAGTTTGCGGGGTTGGGTTCTCATCTAAGTAATGTTGCTAATGCCTGTGTTAAAATTCCATTTACTGTTTTTTCAGTGCACCTGTTCTTAAAATAGGTTTCTGGCTACAAGCAACGAAGGATTTTGTCTGAATGTTAGTTATCAGCGTCTGTAAAGTGACAGCGGCACTGTACACTGTCAAGGAAGTTTAGAAAGTTGCTGAGTGATCTGATCTGCTGGGGAAATTATAATGTGGTGGTCTGTGGCATCAAATGAAGGTTTCTGATGCCCTAGACTTACGGGTATTAGTTTCTATACCTACAGCACTTCAACTGAATTCCATATTTCTGTCTATATCTAGAACCGACATCATGGCATTCAGGAGATTTCCAAATGTCTTACATCCCGCGGTTTAGCGAAGCAGCAGTAAACCTAGTAGTAGAGGGACAACTTTAGTGAGATAATACCAGTAAAAATAGGTACGAGTGACATTTAGTAAGGGATCTGATAGATTGCTGCTTTTCTTTGCATTGGCTGGCTGTTTTGTACCAAGGAATAATTTCCGCTTTTTATGGAAGTAAGTGCTAAACTTCCCGAACGGACTTTTTCTTTTTTTTAAAATCAAATGGCGACATGTGATTCCCACCGAGTAATATGATCGGCTGCTAACATGTCGTTATTTGAAATATTCGCTTTCACTGGCTTACATCGAGCTCTAACATCCGGGTTTACTTATGAATTAAATTATTGAAGTATCCTCAAGCTGATGGCACAAGACCCGTTTTGGAATTTCACCGCGCTACTGTTATCTCACGTATCTCTTCTTTCAAGACGTTTTAATGGAATGAGATCAGTGTAGGTTTACTCTGAAAGAAAAAAAAGTGTTTTGCATTTGATAGTATTTTTTATTAATTTGCTACTTTGTTAGATTTCACCATGTGAAGGATGAAAGATGGACATTTAAAGTAAATCAAAACCTCAAGACGTATGTGAAGTAGATTTTCACACCTGAAGACGCAGAGAAAGGACCAAAGAAGCCGAGGTATAAACCTGTTGCAAGACTTTGGCAGGCTAGGCTTGATGAGATTTTAATAATGTTAGAATTTTCCCCCAAGCGTGGAATAGCCTTCAGCACTATCTGGCTATGCTAGGACTGCCAGCTTCCAGCTTGATAACGAAGCCGGAGCGTCTTCGACTGTCAGGTTTGCTTAGGCTATTGTGTAGAGCTCCAAAAAAACAGAGATCTTTCAATTGCTGACTCACTGGAGACAAGATCAAGGGATTTTCAAAAGCAATCAAAAGTGTTGGAATGATAGCGCTCGCTTCTTCGGGGCCTTTATTCTCTATCTTTATTCGCGATTTATTTGTTTCTATCGTGTCCTCACCGTCCCTGCAGCTGTCACGGGGGAGGAAACCCCGCAGAAACCTTTTCGCGACTCCGTATCAGCAGGGGATAGATTAGGCTTAAGAGTTGCGTAACTCTACCCAGCCCTCGCTCGTCTGTTAGACCGATCAGCTCACTGATGGAAGGGGGATAACTCAGAAAAACTGCCGATGAAGGGGGATAATTCCAGACAAAGTGAGCCCGGCCTAACTCCTTCATCCATCACCCTCGACCAGTTGTTTAGTAGAAGCGAAGGCGGCATCTTATCGGCACCCGAGAAAACACTTTTAGCAGTGTTAGAGCACATATTCTTCCTTCCCGACTGCCGGAAAACTTGAGGGGGCGATCGCTAACTATCGTAATGCTGGAACGTGTGGGAAAGGCAACGCATGCGTCAAGACACGTTTGGAGCTGGGTCCAAAGAGGGTCGAAAATTTAACTAGATGGGGCGCCAAAACTGTGCAAGTTCAACAAAAAATCAGTTCAGATCAAGTTCAGTTCACTAAGGGAAAAAAAAAAAACCACCTACGATCAAGTTCCGTCCAGTTCTATGAAAACTGAGTAGTTTTCAGATGAAGTCAGTTTCCCTTCGTTTTTTTTTTTAACGTTAGGTTCTGATTTTCGAGATAGATGTGAACTGAAATGACATTTAGGTAGAAAATTAAAGTTCAGATCAAACATCCAAAATGGTCACAGTTCAGATCTCTATCAGTTCATCCAAAAATAGCTTTTAAGCTCAGATCTTGTTCACTCGAACTGAGCTTAAGTTCACGAACTGCGTTCATATGATCTCAGTTCTGCCCAATCCTGCGTGGAGACAGAGACGCCAGAATCTCTTTTAACGAAAGCCTCTGAGTACTTTGCAAAGTTTCTATGGAAATATACCTAAAACGGCATCAATTTAGCGGACAAGGGAGCTCGGGGGACGGGAGACAATATATATGATATGATACAGATATGATGATGGTCATAACATATATATATATATATATATATATATATATATATATATATATATATATATATANTTAATTTTCCTACTTTAATTTCAGTATGGGTGAATTCCAATTGCCCTTCGTGGTCCAACTTTTTCATGAAATCTTATGCATTCGTCTATGATGCCTTTCGGTGCGCTAGGTATTCTATCGCCTCTAGGGTGTTGCTTGTCAACTCGCTTTCATAATGGGGCATGTAGACACAAGATCTCAGCTATCTTGCGCCCATTTGTAAAATGGTGGGGGGGAGGGGGGAGGGTTAGTCTTGTTGTGACTTGCTGATACAAATACATTTTTTCGTGAATTCTGTGTTTTGCATGCGCAAGTCACAATGCACAGCGAAATCAATAGCAAGTCATTTAAAATATCGCAGTTTTCTAGTTCATGACCACCTGAAGACAATAGGACTCACCTGACGCTTCCTATTTTTGTCAGCCACTGACTTGCATCACCTTTGAGCCCAGAGCTCCTTAAGACTCTCGACAAATTAGCCACGGCAGACACTGAGAATTTAAATTACCGGAGATAATAATTGTTTTCAAAAAATTACAGAGAAAACTTTCCAGACTTTTTTTTTTTTCGACTAAAACCTGTTTAGGAATGTGCATAATTCACCCCGCAAATATTTGTCATCCTACTGGATCAGATGTATGGACGGGATGAAGTGTTGAGAATATGGCGCATATTGTCAGGTCCGTAATGAGATGGGATGCTGACACCATACATACGAGTATGTAAGAACGTGGCCGCTGACCAAAATGCTAAGAGCAGCTGCTCTCTTCCGTCAATAACAGAATCATCTTGTTATCATTAAAATCACCGATGCTGTCGTCGCCGTTCAATGTAGCCATCCATTCTTATCATTACGGTCAAAGCCTCTTAATTGCAATTCTCTGGGTTCATATCAAACCGTTCCGACGAAGCAGAGATGAGATCAAGAAAAGCTGTTTATTTCCAATATTCACATTTCATTTTCTGTAAGATGTTGCAATAATGTGAAAATCGAGATTAAGCGAATTGCCTTTAGACGGAGCCTTTTGTATTATACAATTACGTTCACTGTAATTGACTCTTTATTATATAAAATGCTTCATTGTCCCAATCTTCATGTTAGTATCATCGTTATGATCGCCATTATAATTAGACACAAATAAAATAAAACTACTGTAGGCCTATATGTAAAGCTTCGCTTTGTGATCGTTACCTTGGGAAAGTGAGCCCCACCTTAGACACTGTCTCGAACTCTGATGGATGGATGGATGCGCTTTCAATATTTCTAATACATGTACTAGATGTTTTGATTATATCAATTTTCTTCATCGCAATGACAGCAAACTGACGATGCACAAAGTTTCTGTGCAGTATTAAATCCTTCACTTGCGAACTCCGGCAAAAAAGCGCTCCAAAGCGGAGCGTGCGATTCAATTCAACTTAGACTAGTGGAGTTTCCATTCATGATTCTCTCCTCTCATCTCCTCTTATACCCCGGGTTGTTCAGTGTATGGAGTATAGGAATTTATTCAGAGCCGGTTGACCAGTGTATGGGATATAGGAATTTATTCAATGCCGGTCGACTAATCAGTGTTTGGAGTATAGGAATTTATTCAGAGCCGGTCGACCAGTGTATGGGATATAGGAATTTATTCAATACCGGTCGACCAATCAGTGTTTGGAGTATAGGAATTTATTCAGAGCCGGTTGACCAGTGTTTGGGGTGTAGGAATTAATTCATTGCCGGTCGACCAGTGTATGGGATATAGGAATTTACTCAATGTCTGTCGACCGGTATTTGAATTTCTTCAATCAGTGTATGGAGTATAGAAATACTGTATATTCAATGCCATTCGACCGATGTATATATAGGGTATTGGAATTAATTAAGTGCCGATCGACCAATCAGTGTGTGGAATTTTATTCATTGCCAGTCGATCAGTGTATGGGATATAGGAATTTATTCAGTGTCGGTCGACCAATGTATGGGGTATAAGAATTTATTCAGTATGAAAAGAACAGATCGTCCGTGTTGACGTATAACATTGTAATTCCACATAAATGAGGTTTGGAGAAGAAGAAGAAAAAATCGCATTTAACCTTTTTATGACCTTGAGGAAGCCCAATTCCATGTAAATTTGTAATGTCCAGAAAGTTTGGAGTTTACATTAAAATGTCGTTACTCTCATGGGAACAAACCTGGTTCATGTGCATAAATACTGAACTAAATTATACCAAAATTTGAATATGCCTAGTTTGTGTAATACTTGCTTGTATTTATTCCAGTTCAAAACTGATGAACGTACAATAGTAATAAAGTGGACTGAAATCAACCTAAATATCATCATTAAGATGATCATCATCGTTTGTCCTCTCATCACCATCACGATCCTCCTTATCATCATCATTATCATCATTATCATCATCGTCACCATCATCATTTAAAAATTTTAGAATTAAGAGCTTTGGAACAGACGTAAAAAATTCTTTTCACAGATAAATGAGATAGACTTAAGAATGCAAATTTTCAATCTGACAAAATCTTCTTCAGGCGAAAAATAATTCTTAGCAATCATCATCGTCGTCATCATCATCGTCGTCATCATCATCATCATCACCGTCATCATCATCATTCTCGAATCTCCATCCCTGAAATGGCATCCCGCTAATTACCCGGTACTCGGAGACAATTAAGTCATCACACGCAGGGTAGACACAGAAATCCTTTTAAACCCCGAACTTCACCGTTTCTTACCGAGACGGCAGAAACCCTTGCTCTGTATTCCAAACACCGATATGCCCACTTTCATGTGCCGCGCTTTATTTTGCCGTGAAGAACCTCGGCGAAAGAAGGGATAATTTGTTAGCCGTACGAAGATTGCGCAGCGATCAAATTTCACCCTAAAGGTAATTAAACTTGTGGTTCTAACTTCTTTCAAATTTTCTTCCATTTCTCTTTAAAAATAAAAAAAAAATAGAAAAAAAAATGTTTCCTTCCCCTCGTCTCGAGACGTCTGTGAATCTTTGTTGTTATAGTTCACATGGTTAAGAAATACGACGCATCATGAAAGAAGGTGCTCTATTTAGATATAGTATGGGTCAGAAAAGTCGCTGGTACATTGTGGCAAATCAGTTTTGGCTCATTGTGATGTAAACTATTATTTCATGAGATTCAGGCTGGAGTTGGATTATTGTTTTCAAGTTATTACAGTCAACATCGCTGAATCACAACTCCTCGGGGCAACAAAAATGTTGCAATTCAAAGCAGTCTCGATTATCCAATGACTGCTGTATAGATATAACTTATATATAATATTTTGTTACGTGGAAAATATTTCAGTTAAGCTGAAATTGCGATAATCCGGATTGCGGTTAAACGGACCCGGCTCTATTAAGATAAGTGCTCGCAACTTTTATATCATAGATACGGTCGATCAGGCGTCACGTCAGCACAAACTTCTAGGAAGCGGCTACATACCCCAAAAAGCACCGCCCACGAAATCTCTGGTGCCCAGCTTGCAAAGCGGTGTATTAGTTACGGCAATGTATTATCCTTGTCACGTGACTAAAGCAGTCCATATCCGGAAACGCTGCGCAGACCTCACTCTTTGAGCTCTACAGCAGTTCCAGATAGTATCGTCAGAGGCGGCTTAAAGTTCATTATAACGTTGGTATGATAATCTATAGTTGACTTAGATCTAGCCTCTGAAATACTTCTAATCAAGCTGCCACAGACGATAATTGAGAGTTTGCGCATCAACTATGGGATCTCTCACTATCATTAACTCTATATGTTGAACGCTCCTAAGAATGCATTCAGCACCAATGCGCTAATGTAATTCTTACGCTAGAAAAAGATCCCATCGTTAATGCGCAAGTTCTCAAATGACATCAGGCCACAGCCGCATTCTTCGTTACGCTTAACCAAGCTCAAGTAACACTGTCAACACCACCACCAACCATCACCACTACCACCACCACAACATCAATCATCATCACAACCGTCACCGCCGCAGTCATCATCACCACTGTCACAGTATCCGCCCGATGGCTATAATTTCATAGACGTATCAGTTCCACATTATTCTATAATGAGTGTTATAACTGTTAACAGTAACCTGATCCTAAACAGCAGGTGCACCACACCAACTAAATGAGAAGTAACATACGATCTGCGAGTCTAATATCAGAAAATAATATTAATCCGCATTGCTCCACTCAAATGGAACTGATTTAATACGATCTTCAGAGTATTGCAGGGACACTTTTTTTTACTCCTGTTTCTTTAATCGGTCAAAACTATGAGATGTCCTCGAAATGAAAGAGCAATATGCAGTTATAACAATTCGTCAACGATGACAAATAACGTCATTTTCCATGAGAATAAGAAAAGGTCAAATGCAAATTTTGATATCATCTTATTCAGAATTTTTGGCCGGTTATGATAATGGCGTCCAAATTAATAATTATGCGAACTCAAAACTGTAAGCATGAAAGTGGAAATAGATCACTTTATGCCAACTAGTTGACAGGACCTATAAGACAACTCTGCTCCAGGGTATAAAGATGTTTGAGCAGAGAAGGGCTGTAGCAATAGAAAGGGGGGAAAAGGGCAAGATAGAAATAATGGTTCTCTGTTTGGGATTGTCTCTAGCTCAATGTGAGGAAAATACTGCAGCAAAACTCGGGCTTTAGTCGTATATGATGGCTCATAACCCCAGATAGTCTGCAGGTCTGTCTGCCTATCATCCGTCGTGAGACTCCATCAACATCATCATCATCATCATTATCATTATCATCACCATCATCAGGCCAAAAAAAAAAGTTTGCACAGGATAACCTTTTTCTGCTAAGCTATTGATATGTCAGCGCGGAAATCATAAAAAGATCACATGCTCAAATTTGTGCCATCGAGATTCTCGTGATGAAGACACAGAATACGGTCAAAAATTCACAGAAGACGTTTTATCACATGCATTTATGACTTTTAAGTCTTTGACGACGACTGTTCGCACTTTAGACGTAAAAATTCAACGAAAGGAACAATCATGTGCAAAGATCACTCCCCGTTATGTGGCTCTTGAAGACCATAGGGCTGCGTTCAGCAGCGGTGCTAATGGAGAGTTTGCGCAACAACGATGGGATCTCTCACTATCGTAAGAACTACATTAACTCTGCATGTTGAACGCTCCTAAGAATATAATATATAAAAGTCATAATTTGCATGACTGTCGTTACACTTTTGGA